>CM035799.1:13108695-13366195 GCA_020466265.1 Siphamia tubifer
AAAGTGCTTTACCTTTAAATACTGCTAAAGATAAGCCAAGCAAACCTGAGGATGTACACAGACTTGACACCAGTTCTGGAAAAGAAATGGCTACATTCTGTCTGACAAGTTTGTATATGTCAGATACTAATATTTTGTCACTTTAAAGGAAATGCCATCAAATATCATATAAATGGTGGAACTGCTCCAAGAAAGCATGTGGTTTTGTGCTTTATTTTTGTATCTGTCATATCATGAAAGTCCCAGATTTCAGCTGAAACATTTAGAATTATAAGAAACTATTGATCAATTGTAATTCAATCCAAAATTAAAATGGCACTAACTTTGATATTTAACATTTCTCATTATTTATTTCAATGTGTTTGTTGTTAACTGTTCTTTTTGTGGATCAGTGGAGTCAGAAAAGCCAAAAAAGTAAGTAAATAAAGGCACTGTACTTCCAATACGGGAACATACTTTTTCTCACATCTCTGAAATTCACTGAAATTGTATCATGTACTGAGAACATTCCACAGACTACGATGTAGACATGTTTTTTTTTTTTCGAGCTTAAAACTGACAAACCTCAAGAGCTTCTCCTTGTCAAAGACTGTGTCGGCAGGCATGTTGACAGGGATGAGCAGGTCAGGGTGGGAGTCCAGATGGACCATCTTTATATTCTTTAGTGGGAGATGTCTTGATGCGATGGCACGATAGATGTGACACACGACCTGATGAAAACACAGAAAGGACGTTTAATATTAAGCCTCTTGGATCAAAGTAGAAATGTGGTTTAAAAAAAAAAAAAAAACACCAAATAGGAAGCCTGTTTCCTCTGCTCAGCCATTCTTTTGTTTTGCTGTTACTTTGAGCTCCAGATTAATACATTCATGAAATTAAGTTTTATGCTCATTAATCAGGTATTCATTATTTGAAATAGATATTTTAATGAATATCAAGTGAACCCTTTTTTTCCCTCAATGATTCTATTTGCTTTTACCTATTTTGAACTATTTACAACATCGGACTCCATCTGCTTTATAACAGGATCAAAACTAATCTCTGATAATAATTATGTTTAACATTTTAACAAAACCATTCACCTTTAGGAAAATATTGAATCTAACTAGACTTATTATGGAACATTTATTGGAATCAAAGAACATGAGAAGCAAAGATAGAACTTGAAAATATCTGATACATGACGTGAAAAGACCAGTAAAAATAGTCTTTAACAATGTGTGCCTTTTATTGTCAGAAGCAGAGAGATTTTATTAGCTTTATGACAGAACAGACGACCACCTGGAGAGGCACTCTTTGCCTACTCATAGAAAGTAGAGACATGATTTACTTTCTTCATTAACTTGGTGAAATTAAACATTTCAATCTCAAATCATTTCACAATCACTCCTTGATTTTACTCAGAGGTTAAATCAATTTCCTTTCAGCTCATGAACTGTCTTTGACAAAATACAAATTTTAATTATTCTAAAGATTTTGTCTAAACATTGGCAATTTTTCATCCAGTCCAATGTGATTTAGTTACTTTAGATTGTTTTTCATTGGGCTCCATCTATCTACTAGTATACAGTGATGAAAAAAGTCTTTGCACACCTCATTCATGTGATATATTACATTATGAATCACTTCTAAGTCATTGAACTATTGTTCCATTCTTCAAATACACATGTACATGCTCTGTACATGCTTTGTTCAATCAAGGTAATGAAACAAATTCAGGGCATGACCTGCTTGAACTGTCAACAATTTGGTTTTGCTCATTTTTATTTATTTCTTTTTTTGTTTGTGTCTGGCTGATGTAGTCATACCTTTTGAAACACACACAAAATATTTTTTCTGCAAATGTTTCATGATTATATTTGAAATTGTGTAAAATTTGAAGGGTACCTGAAAACTTTTTTATACTTCTGTTTTCATTTTTTTTAACATATCATTACTATCCTGCAATTCATCAAAATAAAACTCTTGTGAAAAGTCACATGAAATAAGATACAGATATGATGATATGAAAAATCGAAAATAATCAGGTCAGTTTAGATCATCATCATTCTGCCAATCTTCATAATGTGTATTATAGTTCTTTAGAAGTGGTAAGAAGTGTTGGAAAATAACTGAAACTTGTCAATTTTTTTTTTTTTTACAAAGCAAGAAACGAAATCCTTACAGACATTTTGAGAAGTCAATTAATTCAATTTAATTTGTGAAACCCTGTAGCACAATGTTGCCTCACAGGGTTGTACAGTATTAGTTGGATTTGAAAACAAACAAGTCATAATGATACTCCACAGATTGTTTACCTCTTTTAAAAAAAACAAGCTATATAACATTCGTTTTCCATGAGATTAATACTGAGTGAGGAACTTGAGCTTTACTAATAACCTAAAATATTATTTCTTAATAACCCCATGTAGCAATTTTAACAAAGTCTCTGCCAAATCTACCTCAAGTTCCCTTTGTTTTGCATGTTTTTATTTCTTTCTGTGTCTCTTAACGCAATCTTTGATAGGTATCATTTCTTTTTATTTTCTGTAAGTTCATATAAATTGAAAAACACAACCTTGGCACATGTCAACGACGACGATGATGACGATATATTTAGCTGAACCTTAACTAAAATGGTCAGAAACTGTCATAAAGCAAATATTTCAGTAAAGTACTTGCATTCTGACTAGGTTAGATTCTACTAGCATTGCAGATTAGCATAACTCCGCTAAAGTTAGTTCCTAACCAACACTCCACTGGCACTGTACAGGCTACTTTGTTGCGCTGCTGTTTAGCCGCTGCTGCCTCTGATCTACTAACCCTATTTGTTGACGTTATAACACCTAGTTTTTAACAGTAGAAACTGGTCTTACATCGTGGTGGTCCTCCACAATCCACACCGGAAGTTCCTTATAAATCCTCTTTAGCGGAACACGGCTCATTGTAACTTATTCCACAGAGTCCCGAAAGAAATACATAGCGTCATACACAGTCCGAAAATGCTTCAAAACAAGTCGAAATCACTACCAACCGTATCCGCCAACACTCATGTCATTTCATGACACATGCTGAAGCATTGTTTTTTGTGTCCGGACAGAAACAAGTAACAAAGAAGGTTCCGCATAGTACCCCCTTTTTTCCGGGAGGCTCAATGGGGCCTAATATCGGAAAATTAATGAATGGTATTCAATGGGAAATAAAATGTTTAAAATCTATCTGGTTTGTCATGTGCCCTGAATCACACACATGTTGTACCTCATAATAAATTATTATTATTATTGGTGTACGTTTTCAACCGCTTCTGTAAACCAACAGCGGATTAATTTGCGTTAATAATTTGGACTACAAAGCCTGGCGCTTATGTGACGTCACCACAGACTTCCACACCACCGCTAAACTGAGTGTGACGTCATATATGCGACGCATTGTAGTCTCTTACTAAACCCACATCAAACCTAACGTCAAAAGCAGGTGGCCTGCCTCTGCCACATCAAACATTTCTTATTAACCGCTATCATATGTGAATTTCAGAGCACTTATCAAACGGAATCAGAATGTAGCTTGACTCGCTCCATTAACATTTGTCGTAACCTAAGCACATATGGACCGGAAGTAGAAGAGCGTGACTTAGCGGCTCCATAGGGGAAAAAAATCGCACTGTTTTGTTGAAGCTTCCCATGTCGGTTGTGAGACCTACTACTTTGTATTTTGCGATTTCTCTGCTAAGAGTGCCAGCCAATCTGCCAATGCGATTACTGCCGAGATGGCTAAGACTTTTTTCTTGTCATGTGACCAGCCTGTAACGTCATCGTACCGTCTGAACCGTAGCCAACAAACAACCAACTTAAAGATAATAACATTACATAATGACAACAACCATATACCTTCATATATGTTATGATCATACTGATTTAACTTTGAATACCTGCTTAATTTGCTTTGTTTGCTCCTGTTTCTTTCTTTAAACCATCTCAGAAATGGGACATTTTAGATTAATTCATTACATGCATGCATTCATACCACCAGTATAACCTTGCCTGGTTATGAGCAGTGCAGCCTTCATTTTAACTATGCATGAATCACTGCATAGTCTTACCCTCACATACATCTCTGAACTCCTCACCTCTTACAGAACCACCTGACCCCTCTGATCCTCCCACTGTGGCTTGTTGACTGTGTTCTGTTCTCCGAAGAAAAGGACTGGGGACCCGACCTTTCCTCTACAGCTCCTTGGTTCTGGAGCAACCTGCCAGACCCATTAGGCCACATGAATCTGCTGGTGCTTTTTGGAGTTTTTTTTTTTTATTTTTTATTTTTTACATTGTCTATTTAAACAACTGCTGTGCATTAATGCATGATTTTTAAGCAATTTGCAGCAAAATCTTTTTTTTCCCCTTCAAGTGCTGCTAAAAGTGTAATTTTTTTATCCTAATCCATAAACATCCACTGCTATTTTCGTGGCAGTTCCCAAATGAATTTTTCACTATTTCTATTTTTCTCAACTGATTTATTACCATTTTCTTTTAAATTTATCCTCTGTAATTTGCATTATTTGGTGTAAATCATGTATTTTCCTATAATTAATTCACAGATCATCTATATGTTCATGAAAACTCTAAATAAATTCAAAGTTAATTATATGAAATTTGAGGAAAATGAAGAAAAAATGACTTTTTCTGGAAAGACATTACTAAGTAAATGTAAAAATATTAATTAATATTGATATTGATAGGATTAGTGGATCACCAGGTACTGGTATCTGTCATTTGTTTGTGTTTGAGTTTCGATGGGTTAAAAAATCAATTTCCTTAGTGGGATTGTAAAGTAAAAACATGATAACACTAAAGACTCAGGTCAAGTACAGCTCCAAACTGAAGTGAAATACAATAAATGTATCATACTTATAGTTTCTTTTCATTGCGAGGAACTTCTTCATTTTCTCAAATATCAAGAAAGTAAATCTGGTTTCCATCAGTCTACATAAAGTATTTCCCACTGGAAAAGACTTTCTTTCGAAGTTTCTGTGAAAGAGCTTCCATTCTAGATAAAAGATATAGATGTAAAGAAAGCTGGAATAGCAGACATGGAGTGACACAGAGGTGTAATTTCATTTTTCATTACATTGTCTTCCCTTAAGACAGTTTGGACAGTAATATAGCTTTGGGTAATGGCCAGAAATGGCTTAATTAGAGAACACTGTGACGTGACATTAGCGCTCGACCTGGTCTCATCACTTTATTTTTTCTGTTCCACTTTTCCAGAGAATTTGTAGCATTATTTGTGTTTGAAAAGTAATGGTGTAAAAGGTGTTTTGTAAGTTCAGTGACCTCCAGGCACCAGGGAACCCAAGATGTGGAGGTGATTATTACTGCCTTGTTCCATCTGGTCATCCCAGACGCCAAAGACAAGACAATACTGATGCAGCAATGTATCACCATGTCATAATGAAAAATAATACACCTTATATAATGATATCAATACCATATTGGCATTTTTAAAAACATTTTTCTCTGATAAATCTCCATATCAGCATATTACGTCTTTTTTTGTATTTTTTTTTTACTTGCTTATGTATTTGTTATCTTTTACAGTGTGCATAATAAAATCAAATAAATAATAAACTCTCAGGTTGTCTTATCAATAGATAATATTTCAGATAGTGATACACATGAGGATGTTCAGCTCCTGGGTAATATTTTTTTCTTCTTCATCCTCTTAGACCTGATCTATCAGCTGCGGATTTAGAAAAAGAAAAAGCCCAAACTAAAACTACTGGAACAATTTTTTTCATGTAATTTGTTATTTTGTGAATATTTATTAGTTTCTGTTTCTTTTTTTCCTATGCTTTGTTTATTTATTTTAGTATTTTTCTTCAATTGTGTTGCGTTAGCGTCTTACTTTGTTCATGTTACATATTATTTTGTTAGTTTAATATTAATTTTTGTTTATTTTACTGATCACTTTGCCAGTTTTTGATGCTTATTTTATCTTATTTAATTTTTTACTGTGGAATATTTTAAAACTCAGGAGTTAGAAGGTTAATTATGTTGATGAAGGGAGGACTCCATATAAACATATTATGTTTTTTTTGTAGTTTTTTACTTGCTTATGTATTTGTTATCTTTTATATTGTGCATAATAAAATACAATAAATAATAAACTCTCAGGTTGTGTTATCAATAGATAATATTTCAGATAGTGATACACAAGAGGATGTTCAGCTCCTGGGAAATTTTTTTTTTTTCTTCTTCATCCTTTCAGACCTGATCTATCAGCTGGCCTACTGTTCCTGTATGGATGGGTGATGGGATTTATCCAGAATGTGTGTGAGACTCTGCTTATATATCCACCCTTTGATCTCAGTGGCCTCTGAGAGCAACGGGAGTCTTTGATCTGCCTTCCTTTTGGTTTTGGACCCAGGCCCATAGGAGATGACAGCAGGACGATGAGTGGAGGTAGCAACACAGACGGAGGAGGGACGAATGGAGCGTAGAAGAAAGAAAAGAGACGGAAGGATGATTAAAAGTATGGTAGCATACTTAGAGTAGGCAGGGGGGGGTGGACGAGGAAGTAACCCAGACAGAGTAAGATGAACAAAAACACAGCAGGGGTTTTAGTGAGGATGAAAGAATGGAAGTAATGGCAGCAAATAGAAAAGAATGAAAGGAAGAAAAAGTGGGTTCCTGCTTGGGCTAAAGGTGATACCTGGGTGTTTGAATATCAGCTTAGTTTCAATATAAGCTTTTTTTTTTTTTTTTTGGTGATATTTTTTACTTAAAAGCAAAAGCATGTCCAGCAGTTTTACTCCCCGCAGATACTTTTGGAGAGTTTTTGAATGAAAACATATTTATCTCTCACCAGAATAAATTGGTTTGTGGTATTTAAACTGCACATACAAAAGAATTTCAACTCGCATTCAAGATTAAATTAATGTTAAATAGTGACAACTTCAAACTCATGTAATATGTTCGATGTGATATTTAGACCAGTTGGAAACTTCCAACTAATTTGTCCTTTCTATTTAACATGTCTTAATTGAAATGTCACCACTTCAAATATGATATAATAAGCAAAAAAGCAGGTATTTTCATATATATAATTTACTTATTGTGAATATGATCATAAAAGCTCAGAGCAAATGCAAAGGTTATTAGATGAAAACAGAGAAATGTAAAGCAACTGACTTTTCCATCACAATATCTAATTAATTGTACATAAAACAGTGTCTACACATGCTTCCATTTGTCAAACTACATGGATTTTTATTCATGAATCAATATTGTAGGTATTGACAGTGTTTCCACATTCACTACAGAGCTTATGAATGCCTAAAAAACACATATCTTACACCACTGGAGAGCTGAAAAACTGCTATTTTAACTGAATTATTCCAATGTATTGATTTGATTAGTGGTTTAAAAACTTATTAAGCATTTTAAATCACTAGATGATTTTGGTCAATGGCAGCTTTTAAAATATTTGAGGGTTAAAACAAAACAAAACAAAAAATCAGGGCTGATATATAGTTTGAATTAAACCTTTATTTAATCAGGTAAGTTAGTTGAGAACTGATTGTTATTTACAATATTGACCAAGCCAAGAGGCAGCAAACAAACAGAATAAAATAATTGCACATACATTAAAAATTCTGTCTTTTGTTTGAGGCCAAAATAAAAACAAAAGTCAATGTACAAGGAGTCATAATCAAATCAGTGTTCTTCATACAGAAGAATAAAACACACACACACACACACACACACACACACACACACACACACACACACACACACACACACACAAATGCACATCTATTCTGCCCTACAAACAAAAAAAGGCAGTTGCTGCATTTTTTGGCAAAAATTAGTTATTGTGTTTTTTGCAACATTCAAATTGTTCTTTGTCATGTAATAAAATATCTCATCTTAAATGTCTTTCTTTTGGATAAAATTGGTGAGTGGTTGTACAGTAACTGCAAAAAACAACAAAGCAAAAAGGCAGTAAAGACCATTACTGTATTTTTACCAACTGCCCCAATAGTTTGTCAAAATAATAAATAAGAAAAATAAGAAAATAAGAAAAAGCAAAAATCTTGACATAAAAAGTCAAAATTATGATATAAAAAGTCCAAATTCTGAGCTAAAAAGCCAAAATCATGAGATAAAAAGTCAAAATTATGATATAAAAAGCCAAAATCATGAGATAAAAAGCCAAAATTATGATATAAAAAGTCAAAATCATTACATAAAAAGTCAAAATCATTATATAAAAAGCCAAAATTATGATATAAAAAGTCAAAATCATGACATAAAAAGTCTGTATGTGCACTGCAATTTTTCTCCACTTTTTAATGTCTTTTGTTCAAACAAAACAGAAATGTATTGGTACAAAATCACAGAGTAAACTGATGATTGCCGGTAAGTTTTTTTAAGCATTTAAAATACGGTTTGTCATGTAACTGCAGACGTTCTCAGGCATCTACATTATTCCTTGTACCAGTAATTCAGTTCATCGTTTTGTGCTAACAGGGAAGGATTTTAAATGTGGTCTGACTTTACTTTGATGCAACGTTGGAAAGCTGTCGACTAAATAAAACAAGAGGAGAAAACACTAAAACTGTTTTCTGAACCCTCTTCAGATGCCTGTAAGAAAATGTAGTGTAATGCTTGGAACATGTACAGAAATCTCAGCCCTGATTTATATGAAACTTGACGGTATGTTAGGAAATGTTTTATTCACACACTAAATGGTGAGTAAAGGTACAGTACGTGCTCTACCATGATCTCATCTGGTGGTTCTTATCTTTTTTTTGGGTGGTTTTCTTTTTTTAAATCAAAGAAAAGGAACAAAAATGGAAGAAAAAATGCATTAAATCAAAAATAAAAAGAAACTAATGACAAGGGTTAAATCAAAGAAAAGGAACAAAAATAGAAGATGCTTTAAATTAACACAATATTGAATAAAGAAGAACAAAATGAGGTTTTGATGGATGGAGTCTATATGGAAGAGGTGGTAAAAGTACTGACATTCTGTACTCAAGTAGAAGTACTGCTACTGTTGTGAAAAAAGTAGAAGTACTGATTCAACTACTTTAGTAAAAAATAAAAAAAATAAATAAAATTAAAAAAAAAAAAAAAAAAAAAAAAATAATAATAATAATAATTTCTCAACAGTAATAAAGTAAAAAGTAAAACACAATATTTTTGCTATGGTTGAAATAATGCTGATTTAAGAAGACAAAACCAGATAAGTTTAAAAAATATCCAAAAATAAAGCCTTTAACAGTGAGCCAGTGTGTAGATGATGTGTTTTATTCAAAAGTCATAATTATGAGATACAAACATTTAAATTATGAGATAAAAATTCAAAATCATGAGATAAAAAGTCTAAATTGTGAGATAAAAAGTCCAAATAATGAGATAAAAAGTCAAAGTTACAAGATAAAAAGTCAAAAGTATCAGATAAAAAGTCCAAATTATGAGATAAAATGTCCAAATTATGAGATAAGAAGTCAAAATTATGAGACAAAAAGTCAAAATTGTGAGATAAAAAGTCAAAATTACAAGATAAAAAGTCAAAATCGTGAGATAAAAAGTCCAAATTATCAGATAAAAAGTCAAAATTGTGATGTGACAATTTCAAATTTACCACTAATTTTTCTTACTGTCACATTTGTTTAATTTGAAAAAGTAACAAGTCTATTCTGAGAATGTAAAGAGTACACAGTAAATATTGCAGTGTTAAATCAACACTTAGAGAGTTTATCTAACTTCTTCTAGAGTGTATTTGGTCCCATTGTCTCCAAATTAACACTGCAAAATCTACAGTGTATAAAGTATGTATAAATATAGGGAGTAAAAGTAAAAAGTTGTCAGAAAAATAAATACTCAAGTAAAGTACAAATACCTAAAAATATCTACTTAAGTACTGTAATAAAGTACTTTTACTGCTATATGGTGATAGTTACACAGCTCATGGTTCAGGTCCATGATGATGCTGTAAAGCCTGCCCGCTGTGGCACTGCGACTCCCTGCTCTACTTTGAATTTCCCATTGATATCCTATCAACACGATTTCACTTCCCCATAAATTTAACGTAGAAAGAAAAATGATCTCAAGTAGTCACATTATTTTCCCTCAACCTCAAATCAACACAGAAAGAGAATGATGAAGCACCTGGAGTATCTTTTTATTTTATATCTGTGTCTCATTCAGATGTGTTCTAGACTTGGAAACTACAATAAAAGGTGTCAGTTTTGTAAATATTGCCAGTAATATGTCAATTTAACACACTAGAGCTTTTCTGTTTATTTTTAAGCCACTTATAAATGAACTACAATGAATAATATGTTGCTTTCTGATGCTTGGCACATAGCTAAGTGTAAACTAATATGAAAACAATGACATTTGGACATGCAAAATATTAAATAATATAAGTACAATCACTAGTCCCTATATCACAGGACATGTTACTACTTACTAAGTAACAATCCATATGTACTATAATGACCAAATATATGCATCTTAAGGCTCTCTCTACTGTGCATTTACTATTTGGTACCAATCTCTGTTGTTGAATTATAACTGATTATGTCATTTTGACCTTTTAGTTATTTGTGACCTTGACCTTTGACCTTTCCTCAAATGGATCATTGCATCTAATGCGCATAAGCTATCTCAAGTATTCACTGAGTTATAGCATAATGTCTCTGTGGACTGTTATGGAATTAATTTCAGTTTAATTAAAAACGAAGCTGGAATCAGAATAATATTTAGAAAAATAATTATAATAAGATACTTATACAGATACAACTAGCCAATCAAAGGAGACACAGGAATTTGGGTAGGTGTGATAACCAGACCCCCTCCTTCCTTCCTGCAGCTGTCAGGATCCACAACAGAAATCAACAACCTATAATAATGTACAACTAACAATCATATAGTCATAGACAGTGCAATTAATCAACCCATGTGCAATAGTGTAAAAGTGTATATAGTGTATATAGTATATATAGTCTAAAAAGTGTATATAGTCTTGTGTATAAAGTGTATATAGTCTAAATCAGGGGTCTCAAACATGCGGCTCGGGGGCCAAATGCGGCCCGCCAATGTTTCCAATATGGCCCCTTGGGATGAAGAGTATAATAACCGATTAAATGACTCCATATATTCTTCTTAGTTTTTTCTTTGCATATAAATGATGACAATTTCCAATTTTGTCATTGTTTTACTGCAAAATCTAAATAGAAAAATATAAAATGGTGAAAATATTTACATTCACAAACTATCCTATAACAAAAAATTTCAATAACCTCAACAACCTAAAATGTCCGAAGAAAATTAGGCACAATTTGAACTATTTTCTGCTTCTGATACTAAGAGTTCAGTGTCTTTGTAGATCTTATCCATAATAAAACATATGGACAAGTGATAAATTGAGGCAAAATATTGTTAAAATTGTCCTTATTTCACTTGTTTTGCATTTGGATAATTTACAAAAGTATTTTTGCAATTTAATGGGGGTTATTTGCACTAAAACAATGACAAAAATTTGGAATTGTCATTATTTATAGGTTATTATGTTTTTATTTTACTGGGCGCATTGGAGGTCGAATCAGGCTGAATGTGGCCCCTGAAGAAAATGAGTTTGAGACCCCTGGTCTAAATAGTGTATATAGTCTAAATAGTGTATATAGTTTAAATAGTGTATATAGTTTAAATAGTGTATATAGTTTAAATAGTGTATATAGTTTAAATAGTGTATATAGTTTAAATAGTGTATATAGTCTAAATAGTGTATATAGTCTAAATAGTGTATATAGTTTAAATAGTGTATATAGTTTAAATAGTCTAGTGTATATAGTGTATATAGTCTAGTGTATATAGTATAAATAGTGTAAATAGTGTATATAGTCTAAATAGTGTATATAGTTTAAATAGTGTATATAGTCTAAATAGTGTATATAGTTTAAATAGTGTATATAGTTTAAATAGTCTAGTGTATATAGTGTATATAGTCTAGTGTATATAGTATAAATAGTGTAAATAGTGTATATAGTCTAAATAGTGTATATAGTTTAAATAGTGTATATAGTCTAAATAGTGTATATAGTGTATATGGTGTGCATAGAATCTGCTATTTTTTTATATAGTTTTTTTTGTTGCTGTGCTGCTCTTGTGTGCCACTCTATTCTGTCCTGCTGTAAACCTGGAATTTCCCCTAGTGGGACTAATAAAGGAAAATCTTATCTTATCTTATCTTATCTTATCTTATCTTATCTTATCTTATCTTATCTTATCTTATCTTATCTTATCTTATCTTATCTTATCTTATCTTATCTTATCTTATCTTATCTTATCTTATCTTATCTTATCTTATCTTATCTTATCTTATCTTATCTTATCTTATCTTATCTTATCTTATCTTATCTTATCTTATCTTATCTTATCTTATCTTATCTTACTGTTGCTGACTGGTTTAAGCGTGTCCTGGGTTAAGTACAATCAACAGTTAACACTCTTGTGATTTACAAAGACAAAGTAATAATACAAAGAATAAAGGAATAATATGATGTTAAATTAAGACACAATATAATTCCATTACAGGACACACACACACACACACACACACACACACAGTGATTATAATAATGTCACACGACCAATGTTGGGCAAGATTAATAAAGATAATTCTGCTTACATTCCAAAAGGGTCAATGTTATCTTATGAAATTAGTGAATGTTCAACAGTATTCATTTTTATTAGCATATGATAATAGAACAAATACAGTTTTGATGTGACTTGAAGTATTTCTAACATTTTTTTTGCTTGTTTTTTTCCCCCTCAAACCCCCACTGGTTCTCCAACACACCAGGCACGTCAGAGGTAGTCTATGTGTTCCATGCCTCAGATTCACTAAAAGGAAGGCGACAACACACGTCATTATACAACAAAAACATGATTAACAAGTGCTCTGCAGACAGACTAACCCCTTGCAAATCAGAGAGCAAATGGAATATGTTGATGAATTCTTCTACCTGGGAAGGGAAATAATCAAATCTGGAAGCATAGAAGTGTTTTTAACAGCTTGAATTTAAAAAAAACAAAAAACAAAACAAAACCCTCAAAACACTTTAATAATTTTGAGACCTGCCTGGAAAATCACAGCAATCTCGACCAAAACCAAAGCACGTTTGTTCAATTCAAATGTCAAATCCATCAGGAAGTTGGAAAGTGACAGCTTCTAGTTCCAACAAACTCCAGGCTTTAGACAGATCCTCCACCTCCATTGGTTTGACTGAACAACAAACAGAACCATGGAAGAAAACCAAGCAGGAGCCAGTTAACACATACATCAAAAGAAGAAAATGGGGATGGATTGAACACAACAACCAAGAAAATTTTACCAGATGGTCACTTGACTGGAATCCCCAATGGATCCACACCTAAGACGGACCAAGAGACACAGTCTTCTGGATGGATTAAAGAGAGCTGGCTTTACATGGGAGAAAATAAAGAGTACAGCAGTAGACTGGAATAAACGGAAGAAAACTGTTGAGGACTTATGTCGTACAAACAGCAAGTAAGACACAGGATGTGACCGAAATCACCCACTCACCCCCTATCCCCTACCCCCTACATAGGAAAATAAATGTAGTGCTCTATATAGTGAACTCAATTGGAAACTTTACGGACACTAGTATGTCACTGTTTAATCACGTCATCACCGTCGAACAATTAAAACGTAACAGTATCGTCTCTCACAAAATTAAAAGGCCTTTACTTTTTTTTTTTTTTACTGTCTGCGCAATATAAAAAAATAAAAAAATAAACTTGGCTCAAGACTGTTTTACTGTTATTAACTGTTAAACAACTCTTGTCATCCAACAGACAGACTTTACCGTTACTTAACAGCTGTAGCTCTGCCAATTTCCGTCTGTCCCTGTTTCATTTAATCAGCCATTTTTTGACTCCTGCAATGCATGATGGGATAGAGTACTTTGGTTAGTGACCATCGATGTCCACTACATTTTGCGGTGGATTGTGGGATGCATTGAGTGCACTACATAGTGCTTATAAATAGTTCACTCAAGGTTCAGACACCCCTACAAAATGGCATGATCCCTATATAGTGCACTTTATAGGGTTAGGGAGGGATTTTGGACACAGACACAGTGTTTCCTCTGGATGTGTTTCCTCCGGGTGCTCCTCCCTATCATGTTTGTTAGGGTAAAATCCTCCAGTCAGGTTATTCTGACCATCAGCCTCTAGTTTTACTGCCCACTGCTCCTTACAGGTGCCTCAACGGCATGAAGGATGGGTTCAATGCAAAGAGAACTAATTTCATTGGACCATGTATAATGACAAATAAAGTACTTTAAAAATAAATAGTTGTAAACACTGAAGCTAAGCTAACAGTTGGAGTGTTACTATGGTGATACCTATTGTATGTATATTTGGAAAATGTGGTGAATGTAGCTCAGACAGAGAATGACAAAGACAGCCCCATAAAACATTGTGCACATAAACATACATGTCATGTCGACCAGCCATCTTTATTTCATGCAGCATGTGTTGGCTGTATAGTAAACACAGGTTGTGGCAGCAGTCACTATGTGAAATGGTCATCCTAAAGTGACCATCGTTAAACACTGTCACAGGCTATATATTGTCAAAACACAGCTGTGTTATGTTACTGTGCAGCACTGGACCATTATTTTAGGATATATTTGCACATTTCTCTCGCTATAGTTAGTATAAACCTGTCTTAAACCATCAAAATCAAATTGTGAGCTGTAACTTACTATTTTACCTTTGTTTTAAGGCATTGTTTACAATGGCAGACTGGCCCTGAGGACATTCCCTGGTGGCCTGAGGGTCATTTTGCCCTGCCGCGAACAGTTAACATTACCACAGCACGCATGTAGCAAGCACAATGAGTTGAGGGAGTGAAGTCCACTCACTAGGTGTGATGCTTACAACCATCGTAGTGTCCTTGGCACAAGGGTGTCTGAACCAATTAGGTGCATTATTATGTCTCAGGATGATACACACAGCAGCCGTGTATCTGTTTCTTTACCGACAACATATGATCAAGTCACCTGGTGAATTGGATTGACAGACAGAAAAGGCAAGGTAGAGCACGGAGGAAGAAAATAAAGAAATAAAAAAATAGAAAGACTATGTCACATACCAAGCAAAAGGCTATTGAATAAAAGCTGTGAAGAGTCATGTCTGTCACAAGCACCGTTAGACACTAAAACAGCTCAAATACATACACAGTGACCCAGTGTCGCCTATAGACATGTTTATTTCTGTGCTCTTTCCTTTATGGACACCAGTGAGTGAACACTGTAATCTAAACCTTTTTGGAGATGAGTGTTTTTGTAGACATTTGTAATATAAGTGACTTTTATCATGTCATAGCTTGTGTCGAGGATCACTGAGTGTGTATGTTTGTGTATGAAGCCTTTCAATACTTCTGAAATGTTTGACAGTACATTATTGCCAGTCTTTTGAACATTTGCACTTACTCTGTCTCAAACCTGTAAGCTTATTAAAGTATTTAGTTTGTGCAGTTTTTGACATATGTGTGTTATATTTGATGTAATAGTTATTTTTCAGCCATAATATTGCCTTCTATATGTACTCTCTTTTTTTATTGTCAGTGTAAGTGGTCATTGAAGTGGCTTTGGTATAGAGAGGGTTCATTTTGTTTGGGATGCACTGTGTGTTATCTGTGGGAATGTTTGATTATTAATATATGTATGTATATATATATATATATATATATATATATATATATATATATATATATATATATATATATATATATATACACATATTTTTATATTCCCACAGATAACACACAGTGCATCCTTTTAACAAAAATTTAAATTCCCAAACAAAATGAACCCACTCTATATATACTTCAATGACACTTACAGTCAGGTTGTTATCTAGTATGTTTTGTGTGTGTATATGTGAAGGGGGGGACACGGGTGGGTGTCCAAATGTAGATAGAAACTGGTGTGTATTTAGATATATATGTGACTATATATATATATATATATATATATATATATATATATATATATATATATATATATATATATGTGTGTGTATATGGGTGTGCAGGTTTGTAGGGGTGTGTTTTTGAATAATCACAATTTTCTGTTGTACATTATGTGACGAGGCACTAAGTACACAGTATGAGGTCTGGAATGGGGGGGGGCACAACAGTTGTTCCATTTCCTTTTACTCTCACTGTTAATGTGCATTGACATCAGAACTTTGAGGGACAAATTTGAATTAGCACCAATAAACTGGTCTTTCAGTTCTATATATTATGTTATGTCACTTGTCTATGTATAGATTTTCGCCTATTATTAACTGAAGAGGTCAGGGGTCACTTGGTCAATACCTAAAAAAAACCTAAAATAGGCTATAATTGAAAAATAAGTGGAAATAGAGACTTTAGTTACTATTATTGACAGATAGGAAAACTGGCATGGGCATAAAAATGGCATCATGACCTTTGACCTTGAGTGACATTGAAAGGTCAAAGTCAAGGTCACATGCACAAGTGGAGATGAGACTCACAGTTACTATTGTTGATATGGGGTTCAAAACAATGTCATGATCTTTGACCTTGAGTCATCTTAAAATGTCAAAATCAGCGTCAGAGAATTTCAACTTTTTGTAACTTCAAAAAGAGTGGTAATAAAGACTCAGTTACTATTATTGACAAATAGGGAGCTACATATAGGCTACAATATGGCATCATGACCTCTGACCTTGAGGGACCTTGGGAGGTCAAACCCATAGCCTGATATTTGGAGAGGGAAATGTCCATTAAGAGATTAAGAGTTTGTTGTGACTGGCATCAAGTTTAGTTTTGTTTCATTTAAATGTTTTACTTTATTATTGTGGTGTCTTAATGCTATCATTCCATGGTTATTTCATTAATATTGCTGTGTTCTTCATTGTTATTGAATGCATTGTGTGTTGGTTCTATTCAAAAAAACATCCAGATTGTTTTGTTTCCAGCTGTTTTTGGAGGGTAGAAAAATGGCTTGATGTCAAACAACACAGTTTACGGGTACTTCCTCATACATGTCCATGACGCCATAATGAGGTGTCTCTGATTGGCTCAGAATGTGTGAAGGAACACTTCCCCCTCTCCTCTGGCTCTGCGTGTGTTTATCATCCCAGAGTAGCATCCAGCTAGGTTTCGTGCTGTCGCTTGTTTTGAAAATGTGCAGGATTTTCTTTCATTTTTATTATTTTATTTCCACAGAGAGCACATGAACCACTTTGCGCCGCCATTTTTTTTTCAAGTTTGTGCAACAGCTACTGTGGCATCGTCTTCTCTTGTAGATGCTAATGCTAATGCTACTTCATATTCGCTGCAATGGGGGATGAACTTAACCCCAATGTCCTTGTGACTTGTAGCGGACAGACTTTTCTGAGTGGCTCGTTTCTCTGTGTTGTTTTCTATGAATGGTAAATACAGCCAGTGGAGGTGACACACCACGCAGCAAATGCAGCATGTGTTGGTAACTCGGGGTGACCCATCAAATTCCAAAAGGAGCGTGGAAAAGTGGTTTTCAGCAGAATTACACCTTAAAATAAACTAAATTAAATTAAAGATCAATCACCTTGATGAAGCTTAATGAACATATACATGAAATTATAAGTCACCTAGTCCCAGTTATGCAACATACAATGAATGGCCTGGAATAAACTTATACTCATATACTTAGCCTGATAATATATACGTATATATATATATATATAAAACTTCATGAAAGACCCACTAACAATAATACATTTACAGAGGCGTCCTGCAGCCAAGACTTTTTACTGAGGATGGAAAAGTCAGACTGTTGCTTAAAGTCTTCTCCGCAGGGTTCAGGTCAGGACTCTGTGATGGTCAATCCATGTGTGAAAATGATATCTCATGCTTCATGAACCACTTATTCACAATTTGATTCTGATGAATTCTGGCACTGTCATATGTGGAATATAACCATGCCATTAGGACAGAAAAAAACATCAACTGATGGAATAAACTGGTCATTTAATGTATTCGGGATCAGCTGACCTCAGATTTGTGGACATATAATGTTACTGAACTTAAACCTGAATGACTGAAATAACTCCAGATCATAACATCGCCCCCACAGGCTTGTACTCTGGGGTACTACAAGGCATGATGGGTAATCACTTCATCCACCTTTTTTCTTACTATCATGCACCCATCACTCTCAAAATAGACATTTTTTGCCACTGCACTGTTCTTTAAAATACTTTATTAATCCCAGGACAAACTGTTATGTATTACAGTTACTTGTGTACATTTTGTGTGTGTGTGTGTGTGTGTGTGTGTACAGTTTCCAAATAATTTCTCGATTTAACTTTTCTTGAGTGATTTATCACTATTCATTATAATATTATTCTCAGTATTTTTTCAATGAAAGTCCCATGTTTTATATATATATATATATATATATATATATATATATATATATATATATATATATATATATATATATATATATATATATATATATATATATATATATATATATATATATTTAAATCACTGGTCATGTAAATGTTCATAAAAGCTCAGATTAAAGAAGGAGGGATTGATAGGAAGGTGTTATAAACTGTGTCTGAAATATTTTGTAATACTCTAACTGATTATAAACTATGATTGTGATATTAAATTAATGAAAAGACAATGAGAAGACTTAACCAACTGCTTAGGCTATAAATATAATATGAGTAGAGTTAAATATGCTTACTTAATAACTACATAAAAAGTATTAGTTAATTAATTTTTCCCAATACACATGTTATCAACATGAACAAAACAACAGTATTTAATTTACTTTATTAAGAAATTTAGGTGAAATTGACATGCTTGTGTTGGACTTTCACAGAGTCTTATGAGATAAAATACCTTTCGTACATTTGTGATGTGTGTAAAACAGTACCATCCCATCATGTTAAAAAGAAATAAGAGAAAGTTGAAACAGTTTTTGCACCAGCCCCATTGTTTCACTTCAACCCTGGTTGTTTATTTAGTGTGACACATTATATGATTTCTGAACTGTGGAAATCCGATTTATTCAAAGCATTTATTTCTCATATATTATGGTTTTTCAAGGGAGCTCTTTTAGCACCAGGACTTTCACTGATACAGGAATGTGTGTGATGCCTCCACATTCTTACTCAGTGTGAAGGTTGTGTTCAATCTGTGAACTAAATTGAATAGTCCTCACCAGGAAAACTGACTAAGTTATCAGTTTCTAGGAGCGACAGAGTGGCTCTTGGAGGCATATAATTCAGTGCTGGTGTGTAGCGTGTGGGGCACGTTTATGATGGATCACTTTAATGAAATTTGCTCAGTGCTTTTCATCCATTCCCTAACACCCCACCATTTTCCATCTCTCTCTGTCTTTTGCCCTTTCTGCCGACTCCCCTTTATTCTGCTTTCATTTCAGAGGCAGTCTGAAATGAAAAAGTGTAAATTGTTTTTCCCTCTGATCAAAAGGATGAAAGCAGGGATATGCTTGGCTTTGCTGATTGCTTTAGATTGGATGTGAATAGAATGACATAGATTTGTAAATTCCTGAATCACTTTTCTCCCACAAAATAACATCAGACATTGAAGTTCAAAGGGAGTGATTTCAGTGAAGTCCTTGGTTGATTTGCTCTCTGTATATCACTGCCATGTATGTGTTATCACCTCTGGATGGAGAGAACAAGCAGGGCAATATTGCCTTTGGGTGGGGGGAGAAGAAAAAAAAAAAAAAGAAAAAAAAAAAGAAACAGTCTGATCCAGTAAGTGTCATACATGGCAGAGTTTGTTTCATTATTCATTCAATTCGATCCAAGAACATCAAACGGCACTTGTAAAACGCAGCACTTGTGTTACTGAGGTTGTAGCTTTGATTAAAACATTAGTCTTAAAATTAGGCCATAGCATCAAAAAGTTGACAGAATAAAACAATATAATAATAATAACAATAATAATAATAATAATAATAATAGCCTGTATTTATTGCGTGCTTTTCTCAACACTGAAAACCCTTCACACAGAATCTATTATTCATTCACTTCACATTCACGCACTAGCTGGATGGAAACATGATCATCACCAAACATTCATTCACATTCATACACCAATGGCTTCAAATCACCAACCCTCTGAGCAATAGCTGTTTTATCTTCGGATGAAAAAAAAATAAAATAAAATAAAAGATTGCTCCTATGTTACACTTTGAAAGAGGTTCATAGATGGATGTTGATGTACTCTTGTGACTAAAGACACATTCAGACAGCAGCAGAAATGTAGTTTGAACATCTCACAGTGAGGCTGCTGCTGCAACCCATGTTGACTTAATCCTAGAGCACTTGATCATTTATATTTTATTTAATTTTTTTAAGCATCAATGGGGGGAAAAAAAAATATCTGTAAGTACCAATTCATGGGATCTATCTCTATACCCTCCCTATGTTTTCAGGCTGTAGGAAATCTACTCAGCGACGTAGTTTTTTTTTTTTCTCTTTTGTTTTTACTCCAACCACAGACTACTAATGTCATCTGTGATCATAATTATTAATCGTTGATGAAATTTTGTCAAATGTGACGTAGTTGTGACTCTATTGCTCTGTTTCATGCCTTGGTAAACGCAGTTTTGCTCTGTTACTATGGTAGGAAACAACATGATGTTTGTATTTATATGTCAGTCTTTTATTTGGGCTAAGAGGAGAGAGCATTACAGCATTTTTTTTTTTTACCTCATTGTGGGACCTGCGCGGTAGTTGGCATAATAATCCTGTAAAAACACATCAAACTATAAACATATTTACAGAGTTGTTATAAATCAAGACTTTGTCATCTTGTGATGTGAGTTTTTGTTTGCCTTCCTGTGTTCTTTTGTTAATCTCACCAAACATTATTATAATCAATGTGTGTGTGTGTGTGTGTCCGCCCGCAGAGACATATGCTATAACTCAACAAATACTTGAGATATCACCATGAAATTACATGGGCATATACTGTACATAATGCACATCAGATGCAATGATCCATTTGAGTAAAGGTCAAAGGTCAAAGTCACAATTAACTAAAAGGACAAAATCACATTATTGCTTATAACTCAAGAACTGAGGGTCACACAACTTTCAGATTGGTACCAAACGATGCAGAATGAATATTTCTACAATTCTCATATTTGGTATTATCACCTACAACCAATAGTTTTTGAGATCTCTGGAGGTCAAAGGTGCCATGTCGCAAAATTAACTTCTGTAACACTGTTTGCGTGTGTCAAGCACAGACATATCACGCTATAACTTAATCAATACTGGATATATTATCATAATATTACACGTACTGATGAATATATATATATATATATATATATATATATATATATATATATATATATACATACATACATATAATGAAATTACCAATATTGCAAAAGGTCAAAGGTCAATGTCACATTTAGGAGAAAGGTCAAAATCACATTATTAGCTCTTAATTCAAGAACAGGTCGTCATAGAAACTTGAGATTGGTACAAAATAGGGGCAGGATTAGGCATTTTCTGAATACTTGTTTAATGTTTGTCTTTGTTGGTGTCCTGGCCTTTTATTTTGTTATGTGGGTCTGTGTGTATATTGCCTAGTCTTGCTTCGTGTCACCGGTGTTTTCTCCCCGTCCTTTGATCTGCATGATTGAGTCCACCTGTTCCTTCCCCTTTATAACTTTGGTGTGTGTTTGTTTGATGCTAGTTTGTCTGCACCCAAATGAGCATATGTTCCCCTGTGTTTAGATCCTACTGTGTATGACTGGTTTGGTTTTTAGTATCTGTCATCTGTCCCCTTTTGGCTTTAGTGTTGGCTTCTTATACATGTGACTGGACTTTGAACTCATGTGTGACCCTGATACTGACCAGCCCCTGTTGGATCCTGTTGCCTGGACTGATCACCTGGTTTGACCTTCGCTTGCTTTGTGGGAACATCTTGTGGATTTTGATTTATCTTGCTGGATTTTTTACTTTAAACTCTGCCTGCCTTGTGACCCGTTTTCTGCCCTGCTCCTTAGGTGCCGGTTTGTTTCGACAACATCAAAGAATCAGCCAAACGGCCATAGATCTACCTACATTAATACTGTGTACTAATAAATATCTTGCATCTGGGTCCACCTGTGCTGTCTCCCCTTTACAAGACTAACATGTAGGTTTAACATTGAATGGACTGCCCCTTATACAGACCTACATGGGGTCCATAGTGTTTTCTAAAGCTGCCGGGCGTAAAGCTGATTCTGATTTATTCAACAAAGCAAACAAAAACTGAAAAAGTAAAAGCAGTTTCAACTTTAAAAAATGATACAAAAAAAATAAATAAATAAAAATAAAAAATGGAGTGAACCAAAATAAATAAAATAAAATTAACTCTGACCCTATGTAATTTAATTTGGTTCACTTGTGTGACCTATTGAAGAAAAATATTTCAGTTTATTCATGCTTTACTTTTTAGAGTGAAGAGAATGATACGGCAGTGATGAGTCAGACGATTTCTAGGGCAGGGAAGACATTCAAAGAAGGCAAGTTCATGAAAAAGTGCATGTTACTCACTGCGATTCAAGTAAAGAAACCCTGTTTTTGTGGAAGACTTCATGCGGCCCCATCTGACCCAGACTCTACCACCAGCGGACCCCTGCTAAGTTAAATCTGAGACTCTTCTTTTAAGAAACAAAGATTTTTACAAACATCCACAACCTGTCATTTCAGTTCATCATTGTTGGATATTAATTTTGACCTGCAACAATACAATAGGGCTCTATAAATAAGACAGCTGATGGGACACATGGCTCCACTCCCCACCCCCACCCCCCCAACATGATGTAAATATGAACAATGCAACCAGAGTAGCATCATCCATCCCACAATATCCACAAAGGAAACAAAAGAACCTCTCAAAAAAAAAACTCTAGAAGCCAGGATTATGGTGATGTATCTTGAGGCAAATGACTCCAACGAGGGTGCAGTGTTGTTTAACTTGATTGTGACGGCGGTGTCTAGATTTAGAGTCGACCTGAATAGGCCTCAAGTTGACTGTTACAAGTGACAGATTAGTTGTGATTGTCATAACAGAATGAGAGTGAGGATGTGTGTGTCATAGTCTGATCACACATTTTGCAAGATGTATGGTGGTTTAAAAGCAGATTTAGCATCTGAGCCAATTATTTTGTAAATTTATATTATGGGCTCATGCAGATTTCTTCTCTTCTTTTTTTTTTAGATTGTATATAATTTTTTAGTTTTAGTTTTTAGCTTATATATATATATTTAAATATGTATATATGCTTTTTCTTTTTTTTTCTTTTCATTTCTTTGGAAAAAGGGTTTGAGAGAAATGCTATTTCAGGTCTCTGTATGGGTAACACATGTAGCAGAACTGACAAATAAAGCAACTTTGACACATACACTACGGATACAACAACAACAACAACGACAACAAAAAATCCCTTAAAAACATTTCCTGTATTAATTAACCTGACTCATGTCATCTGGTTGCATTTCGCCAAACTACACACGAAGCCAAGCATGGGCAAACTATTCCACAAAGGGCTGGTGTGGCCGCAGGTTTTTGTTCCAACCAACCAATAGTACATAGATTGGCCAATTAACTCTCTGAAAACCCAGATCAGTTGATTAATTGAATCAAGTCTGGTGTGCTGCTGCTTGGTTGGAACAAAAACCTGCAGCCACACTGGCCCTTTAGGAATGGTTTGCCCATCCCTGCACTAGGCTCATGCAACCATCTGAGTATCGTATAGTTCGGGCTTTCTGAAAAATGAAGGAACCGATCAGTGTCACCGGGTGGGACTTCAACATGACTGGGTGGTGTTGTGTCTGTCTGTGCCACGACTGATGTCTCCGTCGTCTGTTGGGCACTGGGTTCCTCTTCAGCTTTTTGTCATTCCCTTATAGTGTCCACAGTCCTCTGGTGTCTCTCTACCAAGTGAAGGCATTTCAGACATATGCCAGAGGATTTTTCTGGAACATCTGACACGTTAAGACCAAGTTTTCCAAGCCACTGGTCTACCCGTTTTCCATAAGGAAGTTCAAGGAATATCCGCTGGCTGTTGCCGATGTTGCCTTTTATCCTCAGATTTTCCCTGAACATATGACAATGGTCATATACAGACAACGCAACGGTGTGTTTAGGTGCAGCCGTACTGTCACATTTGTTTTGATGGTCTGCTGCAGTATGGCTTCCTGCTGTCGCTCTGAGTCACAGCGTGAGTTCAACATGAGTGGCTGAAGCGGCCAGTCAGTTAAGATGATGGACAGATTCTTCATCTAATCACATGCAAGGATTTTAGATAAGACCCCTCCTTTGAAAACGGATTAGTTGTGGAAGATGGTATCGTGATATTATCTGGTGATAGTCATATATCATATTTAGATGAGTAACTCAAGTGAGCTCACATTTGAGCTATCTTTAAAAAAGTTTTTAATTGAACTTTTTTTTTTAAACATTTAAACAAAATAAAAAATGCAGCAGAAAATATTTTGGCAATCATGTCAAAAACAAATCATAACAGATATTAAACAGAACTATTCCACAAAACACTAGATATCACTGTTCTGACTGTTCAAAAATAATCCTAATGAGTAAGTGTCATGAATGTGTTTTATTTTTCTCTGTTTTCTCTTCTCTGTCTCTTCTCTGTCTTTTGACCTCTGTCCTAATTTTCATTACTGCCACCTGAGATCCCACACCTGTGGGTCATCAGGTGGCTGTATATAAGCCTGCCCTTTTTGACTGCTCTTTGCCAGATCGTTTTTGTCCGTCAAGACCTTCCAGCGCTTTTGTCTGTGCTCGGTTTTCGACCAGTTCCAGCCTGCCTCCTACATCGACCTGTTTCCGCCTGACTACGTCCCTGTCTTCGACCTCCGGATCTGAGCCTTACCCCATTACGACCACGTTCCTGTCTTCTTCCCCGGTACTCGACCTGCCTTCTGGACTCTGACCTCTCTCTCTCTGCCTTCCTCCACTGGATCACCGTTACCGAACCCTGGACCGGACTGCGTTTTTTTCCCCTTGAGCATTATGCTTGAACTCTGTTTTTGACTTTGCTTATTAAAACACTGTTTTGAACTTTACTTTGTCAGCTGTCTGCATTTGGGTCCGATTCCAGTTTGTTACAGTAAGAAGGAAACTCAATTACAAAAGAACTTCTGTTTGAAATAGAACAGGATGAAGTAAAGCCTAACCAGCCCTCTCCAAATTTCCCATATATATATATATATATATATATATAATAACAACCTCATTATGCACAAGAACCCTGACAATCATTACTATCAACCAGTGTTTCATTCCTCCCTAGTGTGCACCCATAACCCACGTTTGAACTCTTATACTAAACTTATTTGAATACAGGTAAGGTTCCTGGTTTTCAATAAAATCACAGCATTTGAAAGACTTCAGTGGTGATTGGATTGCTGCTAAATTCTTCTTTCACTGGACAGTGTGTATGTTGTACACATCACATGTTTTATACAAAGTTCTTGTTTATTGAAATTACAATCCAGAATTTAAGGCCTGGAAAATATCCTATGGTAAAGCTTTGTCACACTGTGTGAAAGGGCTCTTACAGTCCACAATAACCCTCCTCCACCTCCCCACCCCCATGTCTTTAGTTAAGTAGTTTAGTTTAATTCAAACAAAATCATAAGAGAACAAAACACTACACAAAATGATCAACATCAATTTTTTGGCATTCGAAAAGGAGTGGGAAGAATTAAAACAATAGACTCCATCCCTTTTTATACAATTACATCCATTCCATTTGATTTGCTTTGGGAACATACTTTTTTCTGTATATTTTCCAATACCACAAACATCAGCCCGCACATCACTGATACATAGATAAAACATTTGTCATAATCTAAAAAAAATCCTCAAAGTTAAGCAAGGTAAAAGTATATATAACAAGTGAGATAAAGCAGGTGCTTAAGCCATGTCTATACTGACAGTTTCAGTTGTGACCCACTATGTAAACCTCCATTTAATCAGTCTGTCTACTCTTCTTCTGTATAACCTCTGGTGTACTCTCTTTTTATTGTCAGTTTGCTTAACCAGCGCTCTGTGTGACAACACATGAATTACTGAGACTTCATTATTTAATTAACTGTCTTGAACATGGGAACATAATAAAAACACAATTAAAAAAAACAATTGGTTCAGAGATACATAGGGTTAGTTTCAATTAACTTTGCGTGGGTGAGGATGGTGAGGTCCCATTGAGTATTATGACTCAAATCTGCTGTTCCTGGACTGTAACGCTGAATTTCACAAGTTCAGATGTAAGTCAAGACATTTAGTTCTGAATTTATTTCTATGATCTGGTTCTGATGTTAAAAGTCATTGAACAAAGTTAAGAAAAAAGAACATTTTTCCACATGTATTCATACCACTGAATCCAATGACTTCATTGCATATCAACAGACTGTGTTTATGGATTCTGTTTGTTTCAGGCTGTGATATGATTGTTTTCCCAATCCAATTATCATTATGTTAATGAACCCAGATGCACAAGGTCTTGTGGATCAGAGTAGTCTGGGAACAAGGCCTAATTAATCTTTATTCTAATCTGGTGATCATAGTTATAAAAAAAAAAAAAACCAATGTGCCCTGACTACACAGTGTTTATGGAGGAGTCGAATTATTATTTTTACCTCTCCACAGTGTACAGGGTAAAGAGCTGACCGTTTCTGGTTTATATTTGGTTGGAAATCATTTCCTTTTTGCTCTGTGACTCAGTGATCTGACCGAGAACAAGAAGTTTTTACATATTT
Organism: Siphamia tubifer; assembly: GCA_020466265.1. Lineage (NCBI taxonomy): Eukaryota > Metazoa > Chordata > Actinopteri > Kurtiformes > Apogonidae > Siphamia > Siphamia tubifer. The sequence goes on from CM035799.1 coordinate 13,135,569, forward strand.
ATATTCAGTGTGAGAACCATACTGTGGCTATGGGGCGGTCCCCTCAAACACATGTACGCACGATACTTGTCAAACACAATATAACAACTGAATAAAAATCAGCACTGAAAGTAAACTACTATGAGCTATTTTTGTTGCTGTTATTATATTTATCCAAACAAATAGAGCTTTAGTTGAACCAAGTATTAAAATAAACAAACTGAACTAATGAAGGACTGGGACAAGAAGTGTTTCTGGAACTGTATTTTTTGTGCATTTTACTCTATTCTTAGTGCATTTAAATGTATTTCTAGTAAATTAGTGCATTTAACTATATTCTTAGTGCATTTAACTTTATTTCTACTATATTTTAAGTGCATTTAACTCTATATAGTGCATTTTACTTCATTTTCCAACTGTATTTCAGCTTTTTTTTTTTTTTGCTTAGATAATTTGAAAGAAACTGGTGTCTTCGCATACATTTGTCCTTTTCTTATTTTTTTTTTTTTAAAATGACCTTTTTTTTTCCTAATTTAGAACTAAAGACACATTTAGCTGGCAGCACAGCCACACTTCAGTGGTTACAGTAGGTATATACACCATTTGTGAACAATCATATGAATCATACATTAAATAGATGATGAGTCATGTAGGTAATGGTGCATTATATTTAAAATGTAAAAAAAATATACAGCGAATATAAACTTTGTCATTATTATGAATAAAAATGTTCATAAATCATTTTTCAAGGGGAGTGTCATAATGGGTTGAGGTGACGAGAGGACTCAGATGCTCAGTGCTGAAGTGAGAATAGATTCAATAACAAAACCAAAATAAAGAGAAGACACAGACAAAACACAAACACCTGGAGATAGATCAGCCAGAGTCCGTGGTGGTGACTAAATGTCCAGGTTATGGTGACAGGGTAGAGCAGGGGTCTGCAACCCTGGTCCTAGAGAGCCGCTATCCTGCATGTTTTAGATGTTTCCCTCTTCCAGCACACCTGACAGACATTATCAGTCTTCCACACAGCTTGATGATAGGCTGATCATCTGAATCAGGTTTGTTGGAAGAGGGAAACATCTAAAACATGCAGGATAGCGGCTCTCTAGGACCAGGGTTGCAGACCCCTGGGGTAGAGTGTCCAGGTTATGGATGTGACAAACTCAATGGTCCCACACCAGCAAATGCACGCCTCAGTGCTTATATAGTTGCAGATCAACAATGGCTTGCAGCTGTGCGGTGCAGGCCAGGTGATCTGGAATGGATCTGGGTCAAAGGTTGACCCTGGAGAGGAGAAGATCTGGGGGAAAGGTCGTGGCAGGTTGTGACAGGGAGCTCATGTTTCACCAGGAGGGGTCCCTTGGTTCCCCCTGGTCCAACAGCTATTGGAACAGGAAGGGGCCATCCCCAAACTGTTCCCACCAAGTTAGGAGTGAGGGATTGTTCAAAATCTCTTAGTATGCTGAAGCAAGGGCAACACTGCCTCCATGGTACAGCTCTGTATTCTCCATCTGGTCCACATCTGCAAGTTACTGAAAACTAAACAGAATTATATATGGAATGTACAGACAGAGAGGATGGACAGAACATTCTATCTTTAATGTCGAGCATAAAATGAGCACTAATAGAGACAATCCTTAAAAGGTGTATGTATGAAACAGCACTTAAGCACAGGAGAATATCCATCTCTTAGTAGCACACTATATTAACACTATATTTTCCAGAGGTAATCAAAGTATTCACATGCTGCACTTAAGTAGAAGTGCAGCTATTTGTGTGAAAAAAATACTTTGGCGAAAGTGGAAGTACTGATTCAACTCTTTTACTGACGTAAAATAAAATTAAAAAAATACAAGAATTGTAATAAAGTAAAAAGCAAAACTTAATTTTTTTTGCTATGAACACAATAATAATTATTTAAACAGGAAAAGTCTGTGGATCTTTCAAAAGTATCCAAAAATAAAGCCTTTAAAAGTTTTTGAATAGGTCACAGTTATTCAGTTTTGTGGGTGTGGGCAGGAAATTTAGGAGAAATAAAAAAAAAGGCACAATTGAGATAAAAAAAAAGCCATCATGAGTTTTAAAAAATATATAAATATGAGCTTAAATGTCATTGTAAAGTCGTTAAATGTAATTTTAATGTCTTTAAAAGTCTTTAAAAAACATTTTAAAAGAAAAAGTCAAAATTGTGAGATAAAAAGTCAAAATAGTTCAGACAACTAAGTATCTTAGTATCACACCAGTTGTTAATGTTAATACTCTGTGTCACTCACACTGGTGTATGAATGCCTTTGAATAATCGGTGGTGGTCAGAGGGGCTGTAGGTGCGAAATGGCTGCCACACTTCTGTCAGTCTGCCCCAGGGCAACTGTGACTACATATGTAGTTTACCACCACTAGAGGGATCATGTGAGAGTGACTGAATAATGAATCATTAATGTAAAGTGTTTTGGGTGCCTTGAAAAGCATTATTATTATTATTATTATTATTATTATTATTATTATTATTATTATTATTATTATTATTATTATTATTATTATTATTATTATTATTATTATTGTTATTATTATTATTATTGTTGTTATTGTTATTATTATTATTATTATTATTATTATTATTATTATTATTATTATTATTATTATTATTATTATTATTATTATTATTATTATTATTATTATTATTATTATTATTATTATTATTATTATTATTATCTTAGACTCTACAATCTTAAATGGACAATAATCACATCATTTATTATAACAAAAAAAGGTTTCCTTCACAAACTAAAGCAGGCCGTCAGCTCCGCAGTGTTGGCGTCCTTCTACAGGTGTGTGGTGGGGGGCACACTCACCTACTCCATCACCACCTGGTATGGGAACTGCTCCGCTGCTGACAGGAAGGGACTGCAGAGAGCGGTAAAAACTGCACAGGGGGTCACGGGCATCGGACTCCCCTCCATTGAGGACCTCCATGTCAGCAGGTGCAGAAGCAGGGCGGTCGGTATCATGAAGGATTCCACCCACCCCGTCCCCTCGGGTAAGAGGCTGAGGAACATCAAAGTGAGGACCACCAGACTTCGATGCAGCTTCTTCCCGGAGGCGGTGAGGCTGATGAACTCCTTACAACCACTGACACACTGCTTTTATTGGTTGTCCTGTCCTGCACATGCTGATGTTTTTATTTTATTTATGCTGCTTTTAATCCTGCACTGAAGTTTTACAATTTTGCTGAAGTTGTTTTTATTTATTTGGCTATTTATTTATTTACTTCATCAAGCATTAGGTTTTTATTGTCATTGACTATCTGGATTATTTATTATATTTAGATTATTACATTAGGTCAAATACTACTAATTTCATTTTCATGCATTCATGTAAATTACAATAAACCGAATCTGAAAATGATGAGATAAAAGTTCAAAATGATGATATTAAAAAGTACAAATTATGATAAAAAAAAGTCAAAATTGTGAGATAATAGTTATATAACTATAATATATAAAGTCACTGATTTTCCCTCTGAAGCCACTTTATTTTTCCCACTGTCACATCTGTTTAGTTTGAAAACGTAATGAGTCTATTCTGAGAATGTAAAGAGTATAAAGTACAGATATTTATAAAAAAATTTAGGGAGTAAAAGTTGCCAGAAAAAAAAAAAACTCAGGTAATGTAAAGAGTATAAAGTCAACATTTTGAGGGAAAAAATGTATGAGATAAAAAAGTCAAAATTCTAAGATAAGAAATAGATCATTATGAGGTTAAAAAAAAAATTCAAAATTATGATATCGTAAGTTACATTTTCTGATTTCTCATGACTTATTTTTCATACGGTCACATTCGTCTAGTTTGAAAAAGTAATGAGTCTATTCTGAGAATGTAAAGAGTATAAAGTACAGATATTTATACAAAAATTTAGGGAGTAAAAGTTGCCAGAAAAAAAAAAAAACTCAGGTAAAGTACAGATACCTAAAAAAATTATCTACAGTAATGAAGTACTTTTACTTAGTTACTTCCCACCTCTGCATTTTGTGTCAAAAATTGTAATTATTACACCTGGTCAGGGGTGATAAATGGGAATAAAAACAGAAATGCCCCTTAAATTAAAATGATTACTTAAGCAATGACTGTGTTTGTAAAGTTTGAACATCAGAAACTACAGGTTTAAATGCTTTCATTGGGTTAATTTTGTCTTTTTTTTTAGCCTTAGAGCTAAAAGAAGAAAATTCTACTTAAAAAGTTAAAAAAAAAAAAAAAAAAGCAAGAAAATAACATGTTAAGTAAATAGTTCACATCACTGAAAGGATCTAAATAACAGACTTTTCAGTTTTAAGTTGCACTTTTCAAAATTATTTGTGTAATTTCATACAATTTGCCTTTTTTTATTCTTAATGTTGCATAAATGTCTCTTCACCATCAGTTCTTCACACTCATATGCAAAACAGTGCTGCAAAATTAAAGATAAGATCTGTATCATATTTTGCAGTGTCACTACTATTTGTTGTTGTTTCTAATATAAGAGGACTTTATCTGTTTGGGCATCATTTTGCTTGTCCTCCATGTGTCACTATTAGAATATATGAACCAAAAAGGAGAAGAGAAAATAAAACCAGTTCATAAATTATTCAGAGATCTAATGTATTTGAGCCAATTACTGTTCTCTTATGTTTGCTGTTATCTGTCATGATTATAATTGCCTCTATGAATCCCTAATAGACTCTGTAAAACATAATATACTGTACAAACACAGCAGCTTTGTGTAAGGAAGGATTATTACTGCAAGTTAGTGGATTTATTTTATAGTAGGTATGATATCAAGCCAAACCAAACATCTTGAATAAATAGTAACAAAGCTGTTTTTTAGTCTGAAACTTTCTCTGTAAAGGTCCAAGCAGCACTCTCCCTGAATTAATATTTATTTCTAAGTAAATATATAAATATTTTTCATGTAATAAAAGAAAGTACTTGTGTGTGACAGAGCTGCTCAGTAGAGTAATTTCCTGAGCAGCTGAAAGAAGCAAAAGGTTTGTCACCTCTTTTAAAAAAAAAAAAAAAAAAACTACAGCCATGCAAATAAATCAAAGGTGACAGTTTTGACATGGAGGCATGGGTGTGTTTTTGAAGATTTGGGTTATTGGTGTTTTGGGTGGATGCGGCAGTCAGGGTAAAATGCTACGGATTGGACTGTGGAGCCCAAGGATGCAGAAACAGCTTTAGGCTGCACAGCCCACACACATTTGGCACAACAGATTCTGAAAAGTGTGAGTGGGTGAGCCGGCGTGCATATTTAGAGTGTGCACATGTGTTTATATGCATGTACGCTGTCTGTATTGGTGTTTATGCATACATGGAAACATGTGAAGTCTTTTGTAATAAAACATCCACTATGTACTTAGTGGCTGAGTCAGGGTTAAGTGCATTTTCATATACGTTAAAAAACAGGGCGGCATCCTTATCCAGTGTGTTGCCTTTAGAAGCATGAATAAAGAGGATACTGTGTCTTCCTAAGTGGGTTTTTTTTTTTTTTTTTTTTTTTGCACACGTGTGTCTGAATGTGCATCTGTCAGTTTGAGTTTTTGTGTTTTACACTTGACTATGCCCCACAAATGTCAAGTGAAGCATGGAAGATAATACCACAAATCAATATAAGCTTGGCTTGGATGGTGACAGACAGCCTCAAGGAGACCTAGGTTTTCTGGACACATCTCAACTTCTGAACCTTTTCAGGCCTGGCTGATCAGAGCCAATTTTCTATGTGGCTTCACCAGAGCAGCTGTGAACACAGCACATTGGATGTGTGAACGTGTTTAGCCAGTGGATCAGAGAGCAGCAGTTCTAGCCAGACAACAGGCTGTCACAGATCTTAGGGGACCAAGGACTGGAGGAAAACCCATTCAGTCCCTGCAAACAAAAAAACAAAAGCACTTGGGAGAAACATATTTCTTATTGCCTGTCTTGCCTAATGATTTCTAATGAGCCTCTTCAACCATATCACAGTGAATTCCCACAATTCCTGCTCTTTTATCCACTGTTGTCCTTATATGACACTTAATCAAAACACCATGTAGTGTTCCACTCCTTTTATATATAATGAGAAGAGGGTAGTTCACTGGTTTTTCCTTCCTCGTATCTACACTAAATTCTGTTGGTGTCTATACTGAGCCGCATGTATCACTAGTTCAAATGCAGCCAATACAAATAAATTCTTCTTCTATGATATCCAGGGTCCGAGCATCTGTGTCCATGTCAGAAAAGCCCTCAGTTACTGTCCAGGGGGTGTGGGTGTCTTATGTGGCTGCTCAGGCCCAGAGCAGAGGGAAACATTGTGGAACACCTTGTACATGGTCGGGTGGGAGGTGTTCGTGGCAGGAGGAGTCGCTCTTGGCGTTGCAGTCGTCTGGTCTCTGCTGCCGACCGTCGCTGAATCACCATGTTGGTTGTACTCTGTGTGATAATGCGCCGCCACTCAGCCCGGTCCTCGGCAAATAAATTATAATAACCGTAATTATGTATGAAGTGCATTTTCATAATTTTCAGAATTTCATAATTTTCCTTTTATGCTATATGTCAGCAAGAAAAAAAGAGTAAAAACGACCATATTTTCTGGACTATAAGCCGATACTTTTTTAAAAATATGTTTTGAACCCTGAGCCTTATACAAAGGTGTGGCTATTCTGCAAATTTTTCTTCCACCACTAGGGGCGCTCAGTCACCAATCTGGCTGAAATTTCACTCACACATCTATCTTCCAGTCCTTCACCAGTTTATCAATAGAAATTGTGATTTTTCTCTATAGCGCCCCCTACAACATTTGGACATACAAACACAGATTTGGCTCAAATTTGACTCAGTTGTCAGTCTCGCAGTTCTACACATATTTCAAATAAGTCACTCTATAGCGCCCCCCCTACATATATAAACAAAAATGTGCGTTTCTGGCAGAATATGGCATCCTGTCTATGGTACGGCGTCTTCTCGCGGTCGGCGGTCATGAGGGGAGGCGGTCGTGAGAGACAGTGGAGGCCTTTGAGACTGTTTGCAGTTTTAATTGTTATTACTTTCCTTTTTGATCTTCTAATTCCTCTTATATTTGTATGTAGGGTGATGTGCTGCTACTGAAACCTATAATATAATATAATATAATATAATATAATATAATATAATATAATATAATATAATATAATATAATATAATATAATATAATATAATATAATATAATATAATATAATACTAGAAAAATACTCAGAGTACAGACCTCTGCCAAGGTAGACCCCCCCCCCCCATTACCAATCAAAATCAGTCCATAACTTTTTGAGTTATCTTGCTAACTCACAGACAAACAGGCAGACGGACATACAGACAAACTCTGGCAAAAACATAACCTCCTTGGTGGAGGTAATAATATAATATAATATAATATAATATAATATAATACAATATAATATAATACAATATAAGAAGGGGTTGCAATATGAGGTAATGCTATAACTGTATGATCTTATTTGGCTGTATTCAAATAAGACATGCAGGGGATTGTGGGTAACAGCTACCTGGAACATCTGAGCTTGTCATCAAGGGCATGAGAGGTTTATATTAGAATATTTTTGCGAGTCTTGCCTTGGCCAAATGAATCACCTGTTTATATTACTTTAGACTGTGCTGATAAATCAGTGGGCCACTTCCTGAACTCCTCAGACTTGCTCTTATTATTTTTTTACTTATTTATTTCCTTCCGTTCTCTGGTGAATGGCATGCAGCATGAGGATGTATTATCAAAACCTGGGTTAGGTTTATAGGTTAATATCCCAATGGTGAGAACTACCTCTATATATGCTATTAGGAATTCAAGAGGATTATATATATATATATATATATATATATATATATATATATATATATATATATATACTGAAATGAACTAATTGTAGAAATGTGTTCATTGATGTACATTCTTCTGCCTAAATAAAGACACCAAATATTATTATATATTATATTAATGCCATTTTCATTCACATTAAGCCTGTAAATATAGGTAAAGCAGTGTATTACTAATTCATACTGTCTGAACTATATATTAAATATGTATAATCTGTACTGAAATACATTATAGAAGGCTGCAAACACTTCAGATTTCATATCTGTCATACACATTTTTAACTTGAGGTAAATGTGCTAACATCATCACTTAACTTATTCCTCATGGTCTCACATTTTCCCAAAAATAGCGGCGTCTTTTTCACACCTCTCTGCATCTTTTAGACTCTGTCAGATGTTTAAGCGCCTTGTTTCGGAGGTCTTTAAACACACTTTTGCTCGCTTCCTTCGGTGTTACAAGCTTCAGTTGATTTTACTCACTTGTTCAACCTTTCCCACCCATAAAATGCTTTTTTTTTGCTGAGTTTTTCCTCCTCTACTGTACATCTCAGAAGCGCCCAGAAGCAAGATAAAAGGAAATAGTAGTTGTTAATCAAAACAGGAAAGGGAAATGAAAAACATTAGATGGAGATTAAATTCATTTGTTGTTGGTGCAGTGACCTGTCAGGAAGAGCATCCTTCCATGGTGTTAAATTAGATAATCGATTACTTTAATGGAGAACTCAAATGGAGAGCTTTGGAAGTAATGGTATTGTTTTATGCTACCTTTCAGAAGTAGTTATTTCCTTCTGTGTTGTAATAAAATATATGGACTACAAGGTCATATCTTCGCCTTGTATTTGTTGAAAATAACTGTTCACATATTTGCTGTCTGCCTTGCACCGATACTTATATATTTAAAGAGTAGATGAGTCAATGAAGAAGTTGTTCTGTCATTTCTAAGTAAAAGAAGTGAGCCAAAGTTTATTTTGAGGTACATGAGACTTAAATATACTTTTTAAATAACAGACTCTGTGACATTTACAGGATTAAGATCATGTTTCAGTTTATCTGTAATGTTCAGTTTTCTTGCTGTTGGCAATTTAGTTCTGTCACTCCTGCTTTTTCTTATTATTCTCAGTACTAATACTTTTGTACTGTGATTATTAAACTACACACACACACACACACACACACACACACACACACACACACACACACACACACACAATGAATACTCCAATTTATTATTATAATAACTTATTACCATTGTTATTATTTGTACTATATAATAATGGATTGGATTTATATAGTGCTTTGTTGGCCACTGAAAGTGCTTCACATTAGTGACCGACTAGGACAGAGTGGGATTTGAACCATCAACCTTTCAGTTACTAGACCTCTCTCTCTCTCTCTCTCTCTCTCTCTCTCTCTCTCTCTCTCTCTCTCTCTCTCTCTCTCTCTCTCTCTCTCTCTCTCTCAACTTTTTTTGTGGTATTTCTTGTGCATATATTCAGTCTTCTGCTGCTTTTGAAAACAAATTTTCCTGATGGCTGTACCCATATGATCAGTAAAATTCAATCTAATCTATTTTGACTATAATAAAGGCTAAGGTCTTTCTCTGTGTTTACTAAAATATTGCCAAGTACTTGTCTAAGGACAAGTAAAGCCTGTGGTTGTAAAAAGTCATGTTTTCCCATGTGCTTTAATTTTCACCAAAACCACAGTGTTGGCATTCACACCCACTTCAGGCAGCGATTGTTCAGCACTGTGGAGGTGAGAAAGTAGCCAGGATTTGAACTCGTCTCTCAGCTCTCTTTGGCTTTTTCTTTTTTTTTTTCTCCTTCTTTCCTGTCACTTTTTGTGTGAACAGCCAAGTGCAACACAATAAATCCCCACTTGACTCTGAAAATGTGTTGGAAAATGTGATCTATCTACAAACACCACCACCCCCCCCCGCCCCCTCGAAAAACAAAACAAAAAAATAAATACCCCATCTGCCTCTTTCTGTATGAGGCACAGCTTGTTGCTCTGCCCCAAAATTTGGTCAACTGAAACAATTACAGAATAACAAATGATCTGAAAGTGTGTCTTAAGGCAAAACCACCTAGCACTTAACACCCAGAACATAAAACTCACTGAGGGAAACTAATCAGGAACCAGTGTGTGTGTGTGTGTGTGTGTGTGTGTGTGTGTGTGTGTGTGGTGGCTGCAATGGCAGATTATGTTGGATTCCACCCATTTGATCAGATTTGTACCCGTCCAAGTCGCAGCCCTTTTACCTCATATAGAGCTGCTTTGATAAGAATTTCTTAATACAACTAGAAAAGCATGCAAACCTCCACCAAGGCAGAGGGAGGTTATAAGTATAACTAAGTAGAAGTACTCTACCCTACAAAGTAAAAAGGCAGTAACTGCACAGACACCAAACTGAGAAAAATGACCTTAAAGTTCTCTTGTTGTTCAGCCCCAGTAGTTGTAGGTACATTATTAGACATGAGGCAGTTATTGTGGTTGCTTATATCTATGTTAACTGTCTGTACACTGACATCCATGGGTGTCACACCCGTGGGGGATGGGGTGTTGCGACACCCCCACTTCTCAAACCAGATGATTTCACACCCCCCACTTTTTCCTGAGTTTTTATATTTGTTCGCTACTGGATCCAGGAAACAGATGGAGAGTTGGTCTCACCTACTTTTTATTTCAGGATAAACAGTTACTGTCATTCGCAATCGCGCCAAACAAACATCAATAACATTGCAGGGCTGTTATAATATCTATGGTTTAAACTGTTAACCCGCCCGGGCGGCACAACAGCATATATAAATGAAGCGACCCTCATTTCGCCGGTAATGTAAACAGCTCTTCTTTGCAGTGTTAGCAAACAGTCATCAACCAGTAAGTAATGAGAAATGTTACCGTTGTTAAACTAAGTTAAATAAACTACGTCTTGTTCTGTGACATTTACCCTAAGACAGTGATGTTCCCCCTAAGAAACATATTCTTAGTCGTCTCCCCTGACATGGACAAAACATTTTGTAAGAAAAAAGAGGTACAGTGTCTGTAAAATCAGTGTCTGATTTTTTAAAATCCTTTTTATCTCATAATTTTGACTTATGAATTGAATACATGTGTAATTGAGGAAAAACACATTTTTGTTATTATTTTCAGCCATATATGACTTTTTTTAATATAAAAAAATTAATCATTAATGGATAATTGTTTGTTAATTTTCCGATGATAGACTGAGAAAATTTTGCTCATGTGCCACAACCTAGAACACCCCCACATTTTAAATGGCTGTGACACCCTTGCTGACATCTATGGAAAATATAGTATTTCCTGCAAAATTTAGGTTGACGTTTATGTGCAATCTGAATGTTCTAGTGTTTCATTTTTACACCTTTACAATGGAAACATAAGATAATCAGGAGTTAAAGTCAACATTATATATAATTAAATAATAATCCCAAATATAAATCCATAATATTCTAATTTTAAAAAGAATGCTTTAAAAAAAAAAAAAATAATAAAAATAATAATAATAATAATAATAAGTTGAGTTTTACAGCCTGGATCACTATTGAATTCTAACAAGCACCTCAAGTCAAGTCAAAAAAGTTCAGAACAATGAGTAATCATGTCACTGATCAGTGAATGAACCATGAGGTGAACTGTGCATGTTAAATCACAGCTGCACCCACTGACCATGGACCACAGAGTTGTAGCATCGGTAAGTGGCACACCAGTGTTGATCAGGAGCTCACCCACACTCATTTGCATATAAAAAGACTGTGGAAAGGGTCAGATACACAGGAGGAGGCACAGGGTTGCCGGAGGCCGTAATAGTAACACAGTCCTGTGTTTTGTACATGCATCTGTATTCAGACAGATTATTAAGTACGTTTTAGAACAAACATAATTGCATTGAAACTAAAATATGAAGTGGCCCTCCAGCACCAAGTGACACTGGTTGAAAATATGTCAATTTCAGCAAATAATTGGCAAAGAGTAACACAAGGTGGACATTTCCTTTTCCTGAAGAATCCTAATGAAGAAAGTAGTCCACATAAATAGAGCACTGTTTTAGTTAGTGGCAGCAGCTGTCCACAAGCAAATGAAGCGGTTAATTTAAATAATGTGAACAAACTGGCAGTAGCTTATGCCAGTGAACAAGCTCACCTGATGCATCAGCTGGTCGACCATCCACCAACAAAATGGCCTTTCTGTAGATGGTCAAAAGATATCAGTAGCCGATGTATAGATGTACATAATCGGGCAAAAAGTCTAATTTCGTGTTCATCCATTTATATGTTGTGTGTAACTTACTGCTTGACTTCTGCTGGCAAGGCTGTGGGCTCCACACTGTGAATGGATAATGGTTGTGTTGGTGCACAGCTGTACAGAGAGCGGGAACAGTCAGTGCAGCAGCAGCTCGTATCTATAATTTAACAGTAGCACAGGGAGTGTAAGGAGGAATGAAGAATTCAGAGAGGTGCAGGAAGAGGCGAAGCGACTTGCCTCAGAGGGCGGCTGTAACACACACATACACACATGGACAGAACTGTGTGTACTCCGCTGGGGAATCTAAAAGCAGATACCATTAGTTGTCTCTCAAGTCCAAACCAGCTGGACTCGAATCAGTGATTTGTTATGCTGCTTTAATTTCATCCACGCTGACCGATTCATATTTATTCTCACAGAGTTCCTCTTAAAAAGTACATACTGTTTTGTTAAATAAGGCTTACATATATACACACACATATATATATATATAGATATATATAGATATATATATACAATTTTGGCTCCAGTTTAAAGTTGGGATTCTCAATCTTCTACTGGAAATGACTATGTGAGAATTCAAAAAGCCTTAGGTGAAACTTGTGTGATTTCTTTAATGCATCTGAAAGGAGTCAAAACTAGTTCAATACATTATGTATGGAAGGGTCAGGCCAATCCCTTCAGATTGGAGTGTGGTTGTAACAACATCTGAGAAAAAAAAAGCTGATGGAAAAAATGAATATGGAATGAATGTGCTAACACAAAAACATTCTAAGCGAAGAAGGTTTTATATAAAGTGCAAGTTGCAGGGTAGGCTGGTGTACTGAAGGAAAGCTGTCTATTTATAATGTGAGCAGATATAGAGTGGCATTGACTTGTAGACCATTCTCTAAACAGTACTTCCAGGATTTGGCGGGCCTTTTCGGAGATTGTTTCGTCCTAAAATGTCGGATGTTGCATGAGCTTTTCTGAAAAATTGTGATGAAAGTTACAGTGCTAGTTAGGCTTTGTTGTGAAGTGGAAGTTGTAATAAATAGTCACGAGTTACACTTTTTGTAATCAAAATTAAGTAATATTTCAAATATATACAAACTAAAAAATTAATTCAAAATCATTGTGACATGCTCCTCAAAACTACCCTTTTACTGAAATGGTAAATAAATGATTACAAGGATTAAAAAAAATGCAACAATTATTTATTTTTTGTTTCAAATGTACCTCTTGGTTCAAAGGTTAAAGTGCATATGACGTCACAACACTACATGAAGTTCTGTAACATAATATAAATGTCTCAGACAGTCAAACAAAACTCAAAACATTATTAGCTACTAGTACAGTGTACTGTGTAATAGAGGCAGTTTCTGACAAAAATAGAACAAAGACACTGAGATATTAAGACAATCTTTCAAATACGGCAAATAAAATATTACCTGGATGATGAAAATGCAGCAAAAAAGTACTCTTCCAAATGCACCTGTTGGTACTAGTGCATCACTGCTGTCTGTGCACATGTTGCTTCGTACTGTAAGGTAAACAGGAAAAGGTGGAAGGAGCAGCTCAAGACATCACAAATGATTGGTCACATTTTGCTGGAAAGTCGCTTTGATTGGTTAAAATTGAGACTTGGTGCTGAATTCACTGTGATTGGCTGAATTTGTGTTTAAGTTGCAACATCGTGAAATACCTGGAGGGTCTGTCTAATAGTCTGATAAAATTTAAAACGTGGGTTCTCCATATACAATTTTTATTTTTATTTTTTTCTGTTAAATGTGCCAAACACTTTACACAGTGTGTGAACTAAGCAGTGGCTTTTGAGGGACTGGATTTTTTTTCCCACCATTTCATGCTCAGAAATAACAGATGTAGCATTCAGGTTTTATTATTTCAGATTTTTTAAATTATTATTATTCATCAATAACAACATGAATATAATAAGAGTAAGAAAACACTGAAAAGGTACCACTTCTATTAGTCATTGGAGATGAGGAGAGAGATGCTGTTGAGATGCAAGTAAGTTCAGTGTGTTGCTGATGATAAAAAAAAGGATTATATTTGTTGTTTTGAAGAAAAAACAGTAAATCTGGACCTCTGTAAATGTTGCATTCACTGTTTCTGATCAGTAAAATGAAAAGCATCCTACTGTTTGTGATTTTTTTTTGTCTCAACTGAAAGCCAAATAAACCTCATTAGTATTTTTCACTTCTTTAATTTCTGTTTTTGAAAATGTGCAGAAATGACAGATACTTTCACAAAACACTTGATTTGGGTCTTATTTATTATTATTCAATTCAGTTCAGTTCATTATTCCTCTTAGTAAGACTCATGCATGACTCACACATGAGTCATAATCAGTAATGACCAGATTTTACTCACGAGGATGAAGATAAAGAAAAAAAAAGAAATTCATTGGCACCCACCCTCCAAAAAGACAAACAAACAAGTGTTGCCAGGCAAAATAAACCCCTCCCCCTTGCAAATATTTTACCTGACTTGTCCCATCTCTTATCATTGTAAAAACAAACCTTTACCTCTGTGGAGGAGTGTGTTTGTTTCTCAGCAAGATAAAACAAAAAAAGATATGGATGGATATTGATTGAACTTCCAGAGATGATTGATAATGCATCAATGAGAAAAAAAACATTACATTTTCAGCTATAAAGGTCAAAGGTCACAGTGAAGGTCAACAGCTAAAACACATAAGTGGCAATATCTCAGAATGGCCACGCCCATAAACCAACAGGAAGTCCGCCATCTTGGATTGAAATTTTGAACATGTTGAGTGATGTATTTTAACAAACTCCTTGTCTATTGGGCCCAATTAGCTCAAAATCGGTGAACGCTATCTAGACAAGGGGGACATCAAAAGTTATCAAAATTTTTTTGGCAAAGTTGCATCATTTCTGTGCTACGATGTCGCAAATTTTGCGAAGTTTTCGGGAAAAATTACCACTACATAAAATGCTTCAGTTCATACATACGAACACCAATTTGGCTGAAATTTGACACAGACATCTATCCCATTTAGCTAAAGAGATTCTGATTTTGTACTATAGCGCCCCCTAGACATTTTTTTTTATTAAAAAGGCTGTAGTTCGGACCTACAAACACAGATTTGGCTCAAATTTGACTCAGTTGTCAGTCTTTAGTTCTACACCCATCCAAGACATTTCAAATAAGTGACTCTATAGTGCCCTCTACATATTTATACAAAAGTGCATGTTTCTGACAGAGGGGAGGTGGTCACGAGGGATAGCGAAGGCCTTTGAGACTGCTTGCAGTTTTAATTATTATTATTATTATGACCTTTATTTAACCAGGAAAAAGTCTCAATGAAATAAAAAAGTGTGTCTGGCCAACACAGTAGCAGCAACAGCATAAGTGACACTAAATGAAAAACCATAGCCGTACATCCACAGTAATATACACAAGTACAATGAAAATCAAACTAAAAACAAACTGAAAAAATCATCAATATAAAAACATCACCATTTTTTAAAAAATGTATGTTTGTTAAATGCATCTTAAAGCCAAACCACAAGCTCTACATCCACATGTGTCCTTTTTCCATTGATTTAAAATGACTTTGAACGTATTAAAAAGAGACAAACCACTTCAGTTTAATGTCCTTCTGTAGGTTGTTCTCGATAATGGGAGCAGAATATTAAAAAGCTTTCTTTCCCAGTTCCCTGTTCAAAACAAAACGGTAGCTCTATGTAGCTAATTGTACTAAGTGTATTCACATTACATTACAGTTATAACAGATCTAAGACAAGAGCAAACCTAGAAGAAAAAAAAAAAGCAAACTGCACACTGCACCAAAAAGACAACAAAGTTTCATTACTAGAGATCTTAAAACAATAGTTGAAAAAGACTGACCAAACATGATCAAACACCTCTGAGCACAAGTGGGAATAAACATGAAGGTATAGAGATAAGGTTGGATTCAGCCCCAAATAATCACTAAACATCCTGGCCCTGTGGGAAAAGAAGCCAGTGTGGACCAATAGGGACAGCTGCAGGAGGTTGAGATGAAAGAACCCATGCAGCTGGAGAATGTGGTTGTGCTTTGTGGATGACCTACACTACTCATCAAAAGTTTAGAAACACCTCGATTTATTCAAAGGTAAAACCGACATTTATGATCTGAAAGTGAAAAATGAGCCTGAAAGCACTCCTGAAGTACAGATAGTTTTAGAAAAAACAGTGGGAAACTATATAGTAAAATGTATTTCTGAGAATAAAAACATGTATTTCCTCATCATCTATTCCCCTTTTCTATATTTAATATTGGGACAGTGTATCATAGCATAATAACTCCTGTCAAATGGATTTTAATTCTACTTGTGACGGCCCCACCTCTTTTGACACCCCTATTTAAGTGGGATGCATTAACCCGGTAGTCTTGCTGGATTCTGGTTCCTGGGTCTAGTCTGATTTGGCTCTATCCTGCCCTGTTCTGCGCTCCTGTCCACCAGAGGTTTTCTTTGTTGGACACAGTTTATGTTTTATAAATGCCAAAATAAACCCTGTTAATGATATTCTAGCGTGTGTTCACAGTTGTTGTTGTTGCCAGGTTAGAGCCGGGTCGTAAAATACTGTAAATTAAAAAAAAAATAAAAAAAATAAAACAACCTAAAATTATTAGGGCTGTCAAACGATTACAATTTTTTATTGGATTAATTAGTGCAAAGGAAAGTCCTTTCTGCAGAGTGTGTATAATACTTAATGTCAATTGACTTCCATCTTTTTTTTTTTTGGACTCATCTTTCCATCCAGAGGACCTCTGTGTTGTTTAACATCTTCCATCTTTATGTCACTACTGGATCAACTGACTATTTGTTCATGTATGATGGAACTGGAACAAAGTGTCTGAAATGCATTAGCATAAATGTTCAGAATCATTCTGCTGCATGTGGATTCATTGTGTTAATTTTTTTTTAGCAGATTAATAATGATGTGGGGTTAATCTATGTAAATATACATTTTGACAGCCCTAAAAATTAGAGTTGCAGTGTTGGAAATAAAGACCTCTGAAGTTATGCAAAAAAAACAGCGTGTTGGGTTTATGTGACCACTAGAGTGGTGAGTCACCCCAGGGTGCTGCAAACTAACAACCATGAGTCTTTGACCAAAGTGTCAGAATGTGATATAACTGGTAATAAATAACTTAGACCCATAGAACACAACAATGTGATAAAAACAGAAGCATTTCTATTGTTGTCACCATTGGAGACAGCTGTAATGAGATATATATATATATATATATATATATATATATATATATATATATATATATATATATATATATATATATATATATCTCATTCATTCATTCATTATCTGAACCCGCTTTATCCTCACTAGGGTCGCGGGTATATATATATATATATATATATATACGCTTTAGACCAGGGGTGTACTTTTTTTTTTTTTCAGGAGCCACATTCAATTTCATCTCAAGGGAGCCAGAATAATATAATAACTTTAAAATAATGACAAGTTAACATTTTTAATCCTTTTTTACTGGAAAAAACTCCACAATAAAGTATGAACATATTTACATTTACAAACTATAAAAAAAAGTGAATAACCTGGTAAAATTGGAAATTTCTGAAGAAAAATAAGTGAAATTTTATTCCTTTATTGGGCAAGTGACTATTTTTGGTAATTTTTGCGAACATTAAATATGGGGCCTCTGTGATGTAAAAAAAACCATATACAGTGATTTAGAGAGATTTTATAGACATATTGAAGCTATAAATAGTGAATATGACAGATTTGTGTTAGTTTCCAACCATATAAGAGCAGTTTTATTGCATGTGTTTACTTCTAGCAAGTAAAACTTGAAAGATTGTATTTTGCACTTGAAGGATATTTCAATATAATTGCAGGTATATATATTTTTAAATTTGTGGAGCATTTTTTTTGGTGTACTAACTTACATTATATACACTATTTACACTATTTGCTTTTAAAAAACACAATGATCTTGTTTGTGAATCATTGGCTGTGAATAAAACACATTTTGGCAGTAACTTCACTCGATAAAGATGGAAGGAACAGCTCAAGACGTTGCAAATGATTGGTCACATTTTGCGGGAAAGTGGCAGTAATTGGTTAAAATTGCAACATCACGCTCAGGTCAGGAATATTTGCTGAATTTGCATTGAAGTTGCAAATCGCAACATCGTGAAATCCTGGAGGGTTTGAATAGCTCGGCTTAGATGTGCATGGAAACATATTGAGCGAGTCAGAGATGAGTTTATAAATAATGAAGCACTATTTTCTGAAGGTGTTAAATGCTCCATACAAACAGCATGTGGCTTTTGTGAATTCAGGTGGGATTTTTTTTGCCTAATTTGCATATTTGGAGGTGTATATTTCACTAAATGAATGAATATTCCAAAATGTACATCCATGCAAATAACAGATGTGCAGTCTTGGTGCTATGTGCTTGGCAGCTCAGTTTGAGGTGAATTCCAGCATTTGCAGGTGCTTTGTGAATTGTACATTATATTTTTTGTCTCATCTGTAAACCCTGTTATCTGTTTATGGATCTGGGCCTAAATACAATAATAGTATTTTTTTTTTTTGTTCTTTGTTACTTCCCACCTCTGGCTATCCACATGTGAGTTGGCCAAAATAAATGAGTACTTGTCTAATTCTTTTTGTTCAAAATGAGTCACATGCTGATAATCCTAAATTCTGAGTCAAGTCAGAAAAATAGTGTTGTAGGCAATGTTTTTTTATTTTTTCAATGGTTTTGTTTGTGAAAAAGTGCCACTCAACAACATCTGTTGATAAAATCTCTCACAACATTTGACAGTTTTCCTCTTCCTGTTCCTGTTTATTAGCAGATGGTAAATTCGGAGTGTTATATATAACACCTGCCAGATCGGAGTGCAGTCACAGCATTACCCAGCAGACCTATGATCCTGTCTCCACGATATGAAAGTTTAACCCTAGTCTGACTGCCATGGATCCCTGACCTCTTACCATTAATGTTTTTAAGCTTGATTACTGCCCCGTGTTATGTAACACTGTTTTTTAAAAGACAGCTCAAATTTAAGGGCAATGGTGACATCACTTATTTGCAGATACATAAAATAAATGACATATCGCAGTGTGCTCTGCAGAGAAAGAAGTGCTCCCTGCTGCAATAAACCCCCAGTTTAAGAAAGCAATTCTCAAGTAAAACTCACTTAACACAAGCAAAATAAATCTTTTCTGTCCAGTGTGCAATGTTGGAGAAACTGAAAATGTATTATTGTTGCAATTGGAAGAATGTGATTGAGACAGGACATGACATAGATGACTGAAAATAATCTGTTTTATGGTTAATTATTCACTGCATTCATATGCACTTCAGAAACTTACACATGCAAATGTGGCCCGAAGCCCATTTTTTTGCCCACATGTGACCTGTATCTGACCTGTTAAAGACAGTTTGAACAGCACAAATCCAAGCCTGGCCACTTTCATCCTAAATCCAACATTTATTTGATATTTTGCGATGCGACTTCAGTCTTAACACCCAGGTCGTATTGATCCACCCTTTACATCATTAAAATGAGACAATAATAATGATATATGCTCTTAAAAGTGGGGTATGAGATCTTAGAAAAACAGTTCAAGCAAGCTATATTTTGAAAATATACAGTTCAAAAGTCCAAATCTCTGAGGATTCACGTGCGTTGCATAGCAACAATTTACCCAGATCTGTTTCAAGCTAAAGCTCCAATCTGTTTCAGGCTCCAGCTCAGATACCAGATCAGGCTCCTACTCTATACATACCTCATTCAGTCTCTTCCAACCCCCACACTCTTACAGAACAGCCCAAGTTCATACGTATATGAATAATCTTACATTTCCTCATGATTTATGTCAATGGCAAACTCATAAATTTTACATTCTAATATCGTGAATATAGCTAGCCAAGCTCTGGCTTCCTTTCCTCTACTAGTGCTCTAAAACTCTGAGAACACATAATTCATACAGTGCAGAAGGGGGAGGGACAAATGGCAGTTTAATTTGATAGACATATCACCACCCAATAATTTTAAGTGGATGCTCAAAATTATTGGATGGCATTTTTTCAGTCCTGTTCATTCCACTGGTCTCTCTCTCTCTCTCTCTCTCTCTCTGTCTGCGCATAAACACAGTCAGACCTAAACAAGACAAGGATGCTGCAGGTAAGACAGTTGTATGCTGGAAAACTTACTGCACTTTGGAGAGTGTGATCAGTAACTATTAGATTCAATATTAATGAAAATATTCAATTAACTATCAATCAAAGTGGTAAATGTATAGAAAGCACTTTGAAAATACTTAAATACTCTATATTTAAACCTGTAAAGTAGATCAAAAGAAAGTGATCTGTTGTCCAGTGGAACATCATGCAGGTTAATGTTAATTATTTTGCACAGAAATTGGAACCATAAAATTGCATTTTAATAGAGAGCCGCTATCCTGCATGTTTTAGATGTTTCCCTCTTCCAACACACCTGATTCAGATGATCAGCCTATCATCAAGCTGTGTGGAAGACTGATAATGTCTGTCAGGTGTGCTGGAAGAGGGAAACATCTAAAACATGCAGGATAGTGGCTCTCTAGGACCAGGGTTGCAGACCCCTGGGCTAGATCAAGAGTGTTTCCAGGAGGTGTCATGGCGGCATGTTGTTTGCATCATTAGTTTCAATATGTGCTGTGTTTATATGGTGGCGCTGTCATCCTATACTAGGAACTTCTACTTCTGAACAAATTAAGATGTTATTACCCTATAGGCATCCTCGAAGAAGACTTTAACAAAAAATATACTTAAAAACCCTCAGATATTTTGAAATCCAGGATTCTTCTAAATCCTGAGGTCATAAAATATTAATATGGTTCATTTTATTTCCATATTTTCAAGATTATATTTCAGAATAAGAGCTAGTCATTGTAGTTATCAAAACACAACATTTTATTATAATAAACGTCTTTTTACTGGTATAAGAATACAATATTTTACAGAGTTATGATTTGCTCTAATGTCATTCTCTTTTATTAAGAGCTCAGAATTTGGTCATTTACCATTTGACTGCCATACTTTTCTAAATATAGATACATCTCGCCATGACACCTCCTGTAAACACTCTTGATCTAACCTCACCATTAAAAAGACACTACAATGTCTGGGCTACAGCCCCGGATCTTTACTCAAGCTACAGATTCCCCTGTTCATCACAGTAGTCTTGGGTCTTGCACACTAGCCAACGGTTAAATCTTGCCACAGTCAAACAGAATACCGCGCTGATTTCAGCATTTTATTGCGTCGCGCGCGGGACGCCGTCCTCTAACGTGACGTCACCACAAGGCGCCGGTTTTTGAACCAAATTATTATTATTTTTTTCTGGCCGGTGTTGAAACTTAATGTGAATGGTATCGTGTAGATTATATTTTGATGTTATTTGTGGTAATCATGGTTGTGTAAAATGTTATGTTGTATGGGAGCTATAGCCTAATTTGATGTTAATTACCTGAAGGGGAGGAGTCTCAGGACTTAAAATGAGGGTATCTCCATCAGTAGTGAGTCAACTTGGAGGGTGTAGTGGTGTGTGTTACAGTCTGTTAGCAGAATCAACACCGATTTGGCCCGGAGATGTGGGAATGAGCGCGCCAATTGCCTTTTTTTTTTTATTTTTATTTTTTATTTTTTTTAAGAAACCAAACCAGTTCCTACCCGAACTTCCAGCACAGCGCTATACGCCGACCACCTGGATTTGAGACGTAGGTTCACTTTAAGTTTACTAAGTTATAGCGAACTATGTTATGATTAAGCAGTGTTTTTAAAAAAGTTTAAAGCAAACATATTTCACAAGAGTTTGAAAGACATTTAAAACAGCTATCACTGTGAAGTACGGCTCTGCTAGCATAACTGTTAGGGAACGTTAGCTAGTTAAGTTAGCTATAATTAATAAACACCTGTTGAATTTATCACTTGATATTGGGCTATATACGAAATGAACACTGTCTGATTATTACTGCGAACCCACAAGTTACTTTTTGTTGCTTAATATCTAAAGCGATGCGTGTTTCCCATAGGTTTTAGACTAGGGAGGGTGGGTGCGTCAAGGGACCAGTTACAGTAATGACCTAAGCTTTAGTTTTGTCCTAAATGAACTATAGAGGAAACGCTTTTAATTAGGATAGCTGCTCACAGGAATAGCCAGTAGTAACATTAACTGCAAACTTTAATGTGTCACAATGCCATTTAACAGCACAAACTGTCTTTATTTTCATTTCAGGCATTTTTTTTAAACTTCAGATTGCTTCAGACTAAGGTAAATCTTTGTCTTGTTTCAATCTCTCCCTGATTCCAGTGCACTTTCAAATCCAGACTTAGTTGGCAATCTATAGTCTCACTAGATAAGTTAAACCAGAGCCAAGTTTTTGAAAACATTACTGTGCCCATGCCTTTAAATTTTTTTTTTATAGGTCAGTCTTTAGTGCAAGCTGATTTTTACTCATTTTCAGCATTCATAATAGGTGTGTATTGCATTAGCTAGAGTGGGTGATGTCACAACTACAGTACAAACAAAAATGAAAATGATTAATTCACGTGTAGTACTGTCAAAATGTGTTTGTATATTCTGCTCATTGTGGATGTGATTTTTAGTAGCTGCAACTGTAGTGTTACCATGGAAATAATGGTTCTCGGTTCTCAATGATTGGTTCCATGAACACATTCTGAGTTGGTTTTGCGATTGCGTGGCAATTTTTTTTCCCTGGATGAAATAATATTAGTTATGTTGATTAGTGTCAAAGTTTAAAAAATGCATTTATTTATTTGCTTCAGTGCAGTGTAAGACACAACATAATGATGGCCTTAAACGTCCATGCTTTTTACATTAAAGTAAAATTTCATGGAGAATAAAGTGCAATAAGTAGAGCAAGACAGAAGTGTAGTGTTTCTTAAAAAAGCATTGACAGATGGGATTGTAGTTGAAGACGAGAGAGATTATGTCAAACAATGTTGACCGTTTCCTGCTGTAACTTAAGTTATGTCAGTAAAATGCTTTGTTTGCATGTGAAACCAGTGTTATAATGAAATATGTCTTTCATACTATGCTATATATGTGGAAGTACAGATGTAACTCATTCAAAATATGTGTAGTCAAAGAATATCAATTCTAACTGGATATTGTTAATGTAATTATAAAAAAATCATGATGTACAAAGTTTTCTGCGTGAATATAGATAATAGTTAAATCCCAATATTAAATCTAAATGTGAAGTGTCAATGTTAAATCTAAATATCAAAGTTAAATATTATATATAATTAAGATTTAACATAGATGTACATTAAAAGTCTGCGTCATGCCGCATCAGATGCATATATTGTTACAGATATTATAATATTGATTATTAGCTGAGCCTAATCACTGCTGTCAATGATGATCTTTCTTTGATCTTTCCCTTGCTATGATCTGTGGATACTGTTAAAACCTTTAAAAATCAGTGAAAGACAATGTGTTTTGACTGAACTTTGAGTTGTTGTTTTTGCTGTTGTAGGTTTGTCTATTGTTATGTCGTTTCCTAATATTTCTGTATGTTTTATGCTTTTATGATTATGTGTTTTATTCCTTGACTACTTTTGTGAAGTACCTTGTAACTTTTAAGCTCTTGAAAGGTGCTATATAAATTATTATTGTTATGTATAGAGACTCTTATCTAAAAGACAAGGTATGGAGGAAGGTGGCTGAAATTGTCAGTCTCTCTGGTGGGTTGATGCATGTTATGTGTGTGAACTGTACAAAATTGTACAACACTACTGCAAACTCCTTTGTGTGCTAATGTAATGTGTTGTTTCCTCGACTGCCTTTGTGATTGACAGCTGGATATATTATTTATAGGAAACAAAGGGCATCACTATGGTTTTTTTTTTTTTTTCTGTAGTTTTCAATGAACATTTTGAGTACATATACCTTATTTGCCATGCCATTGCTATCGTGGGTGAATGCATAAATAACTGAGAACGTCCACACATTTGTACACACCCATACATACAGCCGCTTGTAGTAGCAATACAGCAACAGAAGGGGGAATTTACCGGTGAGTCAATGTGTCGTGCCGCAATAATGGATGACCGACCTTATATGTTAGGAGTGCGTGAAGCGTGGCTCTCCCGCATTATTGAAACTTGACATTAGTTTTATCATGTGGACTTCACCACTGATCCATTTCCCGGTGTGGTGGGCGACGCACATGTACGCACACCTAATTACCACACTTCAACCAAAGACCTGAAGCTTTTCTTAGACTAAACTAGACATTCATGTCTTTGTTATATGTATGGATGGTAATTCGTGTCATTGTTTATAGGATTTAATGTCTTTTCATTTTGGTTGGAGTGAGTGCAGGTGGAGCTGTTGTTTGAGATTCAGAGTGATTAATTTAATGTAAGAGTGTGGCTGAAATCTGTGCGTTTTGTGTGCTGAATGGTGCTTAAGACAGGTGTCAGGTGATTAAACTTATTTGAATTTTATGTGAGATCTCTTGTAAATCTTTTTTGTTTTTGATGTTTTTCACCTGTAAATATTGTGCAGGTAACAGAGGTGGAAGTCTTTAATGGAAGAAAGATTATTAGTACTTTTTTTTTTTTCTGACTGTTAACATTTTTGCTGCTATTTATCATTTGCTACTGAGCACAACACATTTTTTTTCACTTTGAAAGAAGAGCATAATAAATCACTAGAAGATTATGTTTAACATCATATCACATCGTGTATGTGTGTGTGTGTATATATATATATATATATATATATATATATATATATATATGATGTACACTTTTTTTTTTTTAATTAATTTGAAGAACCCCGGCACATGGTGTGAAGGGGATTTTAAGCAATCTAGTAAAAAAATACTCTAGGAAAACATCTTGCACCTCACCTGTACCACAGGCATAAGAACCAGTTCTCCAGTAAGCGTGTGTAACTCCAGAACATGTAAAATAATCTGAAAATATTCCACTATATGTAGAATGTGTAAGTAAACAAAAAACTGATTGAATAAATGTATCCTCCTGAGTTCTGTACAATAATACTTGATCTTTGAGGCTAAATTTGATCGTTAACATGGCGTTTTAAAACCTACATTCATTACTTTGCCATTGGGTCATTTTTTTTTTTTTTCTCTTTTACATTTTTCTTTTAATACCCATATGAGTGGGAACCAAACAAATCCGTTCCTCTCTATCCAGCCTCCATCCTTTGTGTTGTTAATAGCATTATGTGTATTTCCATAATGCCTACAGCTTACTAGAGTCTCAGCTGTGCTTGGTTCAGTTAACAGGTACAACACTGATGGTTGCAGATTACCAGACAAACCCCTACATCCAACCTCCAGTGGGTAGACCCCCAGTGTCTGTACGCTGCTCTGACTCTCCCACTCGCTCTACATAAAACGCACAAATCTGGCGAACAGAAAAAACTAAAAATGCTTTCAGAGAGTACACACTCTAACAAGGCAGAAAAAAAAGCCACAAGTGCTCCCCCCACATTGATCACCACCAAATGTTTATCACTTGTTCCAGTATCAACCTTTCCAGAAAATGTCAGCCAACGCCATCCATAACTTTTTGAGTTGAGTTATCTTGCTGCAAATCACACATGTGCGCCCCCACCCCCCCCACGGATCTCAACTGATCACCACCAAAATGTAATCAGTATTAGTTCCTTGTTCCTATATCAACATTTCCTGATATTTTCAACCAACTCGGTCAATCACTTTTTGAGTTGCGTTGCAAATAGACAAACAAACCCCAGTGACTACATAACATACACTATTTCTTGGCAGAGAAACAAATCTGAAATAAAGTAGCTGTGCATTAATATTGTTTAGACTGTATTACATAAGGAGTTTTTTTTTTTACATGTCAAAAAAAATCCCCCAAGTATGCTTTTTGCCTGAGTTTTTCCACACAACTTTATTTTTTTTGAGAGTCTTTTAGTTTTCATAACTTTAATGAGTAAAAGCACAATCTGTTCTATTTTCCTCTTTTGTAAATCACAGGATGCCTTTTGTTTTTATGTATGGGTATCATTAAATAAGCTTATTTGTGACATGTTTACCCACTGATTGTGGCATTGAGTGACAGTGAGTCAACATGTTGGTGTTCGACAGTCGAGGTTTATTCAGACGTGACAACCAGGGAAATAAAAAAAAATTTACAGTACATCCCAAATCCAATTTAGCCGCAATGTGTAAAACGCAGAGCGTAGAGCTAAATAAAGTATTGCATATATCGCTTTCTCTCTGATGCATAAATAGCTCATTTTATCCCATTACAAACCTTAGATCTCTGCATCAGAATCAGATTGTGGGCTTATGCATAAAGCACACAGAACAAAGCTCCTCTCCTGATCTCTTTTGCATTATTGGCAGGTCTACGCAAGTACTGTGTGCGCTTAATGGGATTTTGTCTCTGAGCGAAGAGGGCACAGGAATAATCATGTGTAGTAGTCTGTTTTACAGCGAAGAGGTCTGGTCTTTTATGTCGCAAATGGGTGAAAGGAGTCGGATAAGTGTACCTACCCAGCTTTGCACTTGAAGCACTGTATTGATCCCATTGGAGTGGTACCTTTTTGACATGAAACGGCTTATTTTTAGTCTCGTCCTCGCTCTCCCTTTTGATGGTCGCATGCATCAGCCAGCCTCCAATCGATGCGGCGACTGGAAAGGAGCGTGAAGGTGTGTTTTCACCGCAGAGGTGGCCTGATGTGAGGTGCACGTAATGAGATGTAATTACCGTGTCCACAAAAGTCACTGCAGCTTCATTAAACTCTCTGCCTGCTTCCCTCCAGTCAACTGAGCTGAATCTCAGCATGGCCATCAAGAGCCTGCAAATGAATTGCTCTTAATTGCACGGTTTTATTTTCTTTAGAAGGACACACGGGTCAAAACTCCCCCAAAATTGTTTGATTCTGTCCCGAGAGAGCCAGACTCATGTTTTATCGACTGTGTAGTTTTTAAAAACCTACTCGGACGTTCTGCTATTGAGTGATAAAAGCAGTTTATGCTTCGTTTCGCCTCTCAAAGACAATTTAGGGGAAGTGGTGACATCTCATGTATGCAGACACAAAATAAAGTGGTAGGAAACATAAACTGGGCAAACTATTAACTGGTGCCGAGGGGGGCAAATTCACCTCTACTGTATAAGCCCCCTGTCTGAGAAGGCAATTCTAAAATAAACTATGACAATTGTGTGGAACAAATGGTGCATGTGTTTTTAAAATGGGAATGAATTAAGTCTAATATTTAAGGAAAATCTTTGAGTTAAATTGCCTAGTTGGGCAGATTTGACAGATAAAATTTTAACTTGTGATGTTGTGGCAGTGTGTGGCAATCTAATATAATCATCATGTTGCATTGAACTGCCCTGTGTATGGATTGTTTCATTATGTTTGGTTTAATAGTTTGTAGAATATGTTTTAAGATGATGGACAAATTGCTCACAATGATTATTTCACAAAGACTTTCAAGTAGAAACATGGCATAAGGTTTCACAGTCAGCAGTTTTCCATCAATTTACTTGCTACAGGGATCACTTTAAAGCTGCCATATACTGTACATAAGTGCTGTACTATAGACGGACAGACAACTGTGTCCTTATACAACAAACGTACAAATTTAAGCATCTTCAGTGAATATTGACCTGTAATTTATATTAGACACATTTCAATTCAATACATAGTCATATTGTACAAGTTATTTATTAACTGGATTAACAAAGGCTGCATTGTGTTTGCACAACATAGTCAGTAACTGCATCATCATTTTTAAAAAATGGATAAAATAAACTGTTTTTCATGTTCTAGGTTCAGTGTGTAACAACTAGTGACATCTAGTGGCCACAGTTCAGATTGCAGCCAATTGATTTGACCTTTCTCCCTTCCTTATGGTGCCCATGGAAACCGAACAAGGCTCTCAATATGATAAGGATTTATTTTTTTCCATTCTACAGGATATTAAATCAGATGTTGCACGTGATGTGTGGTAATGCACTGTACTCGTCGATGCCGTTCTGACACTAAAAGGTTCAGGCAAAGTAGAAACGGCTGTGATTTCACACTAATAAAAGCATAACTATGGATTTTGAATTGAATCTCTGGATCCTCCTAATAATAAATTAAAAGTAAATATTGAACTTTGTGGGCCCAAAAGTCTGCTTCATGCAAGTTAAAATCTGAAACACTGCATATATCCTCCATCTGTGTTTTAAATAAAAACAGGTGACACATGCTGGCCCAGTTTTGAAAAATAAAAATACAGTCACTATATCTAATTTCCACCCCACAGTAACATTTATTTCTTCTATACACATATTATTCCTATTGTCTTGAATGAAAGAATATTGCAGAATCACTTTATCTTGATACCATTGCTATCGTGGACAAAATAGTTTTTTTGTTTATGGTGTTGTGGAAATGGCCACCCTATACCAGAGGTGGAAAGTAACTAAGTAAAAGTACTTTGTTACTGTACTTAAGTAGATTTTCTTAGGTATCTGCACTTTACTTGAGTATTTATTTTTCTGGCTACTTTTTACTTTTACTCCCTACATTGTTGGATAAATATCTGTACTTTATATTCTCAGAATATATATATATATATATATATATATATATATATATATAATTATTTTTTTTCCCCCCTAAAGTTTCTGTCCATACCCACAAAACTAAGTAACTGTGACCTGATCAAACACTATTTCTACACAGTAACTCTCCTTTTAAAGGCTTTATTTTAGGTACTTTTAAAACTTTTCTGTTTTTTTTGTTTTTTTTTCCTGCTTAAATGAGTATTATTGCACTCATGACAAAAATACTGTTTTACTTTTGTACTTTATTACAATTTAAGAAATGTTACTTTTACTTAAGTGGTGGAGTTGAATCAGTACTTCTACTTTTACCAGAGTATTTTTTCACTTAAGTACATGTGAGTACTTTGATCACCTCTGCCCTTTACTATGTTCCAGGTCCTTTTTGAAATAGGAACCCACTAATCTGAGATCCTTGGTATATCTTCTGAACTCTTCACTCTAAACACTATCATGATAATTTTAGGTTATTTTTAGTAGACTCTTTAATATTAAAAATATATCCAGCAGAGAAGCAATGAAATGGTGTACTGGGACTCGCTCAACAGAATACGTACCACATGACTGAAAGGACCTGGACCAGATCTTTTGCATCATGTCATCCCTGATATTTTCTGTCATTCTCAGCTTCCTGTAGAACAAGCACAGATGGGAAGTGGAGAAGAAGTGCTGTGAGAGAAAATCGAAAATGTGGACTTTGTTGGTATGACAATTATTATTGCTCTGTTATGGTAGACTTGTGATACCACTTTTCTTGGATTTATGTTTGACATTATTATTTTTTTTTTTCCCTCCACAAATGCCAAACTGAAGACTCCCATAGTTTTATGAATGAGTTCAATCATGGTGATGTCCCCGCTGTTGACGCTCAATCTCAGAGCAAGAGTTGGATGAAGGCAGTTCCAGCCCGATTTAATCATAAATATCTGAATTCAATGATGCAGCCTGATCAGGTTTGTTCCCCCATTTATCCTGTTACTATGGTGATGAAACCTACTCATCTGATTGGTCACACAAAAATTCGAAGTAGTGATTATAACTCGTCTAATGTGTCTGAAAGGTTCAGGCATACGTAATCAGTAGCGTCTACAAGTGTCTGGAGAGGCTGAACAAAAAGTGGAGAGCTCTAAAAAAAGATGCCAAGTACAAATAATTATGGAAGAAAGACAGTAATGTATTTAATTTATGAAGGCTACAGTAGAGGTAAAAAAAAAGAGCTATATTTTGACAAAAAAATCTAATCTTATGAAGATAATGTCCTAATACAGTGATCTTTTTATACATGAAATGGTAAATGAAGTTGTAGTGCAGCTCCTTAAATAATGCACTGTAAAACTTAAGTTGATGAAATGGTATTCTTAAATTAAAACATTACTTATTAACTTAGTATTCTAAGGTTCTGTCAATGCTACTGGGATACTAAGTCAGGGTTCAGTGTCTTTGCCCAAGGACACTTGGACATGTGGACAGACTGAGACGGGATGTGAACCTCTGACCCTTTAGTTATTGGACGACCCGCTCTACCAACTGAACCACAGCCGCCCCTGAATAGAATCACTGTTTTGTAATTGGAATTTGTATTAATTTTTTAGTCTGATAAATATTAGTTATTTAGAGTGCTTTGACATGGCATTTCAGTATCTACTAAATCAGTTAAGTTTATTTTTTAGTCATCCTTATTTGAAACGGTACAACAAAACAGTACAATATCATTGTCAGCATTTAATGACTTAATTCCACTCAGTTTTACCTCATCTGTTGAGTTATGTTCAGTTGTATCCACAATAGTTCACCTTACTGAAGAAATATTAGTTTGAAGTACTTAAAAAAGCAGACTATTTCTGAAACTTTTAGTATTTCCAACTTCATATAATTCTGAACATTCAGATTTGCAGTGCGGTCAAGGTATCTCAGATATTGAGATACTTTTAGACTTAAAGTAGTAGTTATGTATGAATGAAAACATCAAAAAGAGAGGACTTCAATCAAAAAAATATTTCACTTTAACCAAATGCAATTTCTCTCTGTATGTGGTTGAGGCATCTTTTTTAAAATTTCTTTTTTTATAACTTAATAAAAGAAATCTGCCTTCATATACTGTCTGTAGAGTAGCAGAAGTACACACAAGGTCTTGGATGACAGATTTGTAAGTATCAATCAATGTATTAAAGTAATTTGTAAACGCATGACGATAATGTGAAAATAATTAAACCATTCAAATAAAATAATTAAAGACTCAAAACATTATGACAGCTTTTCTTGATTTATTGCGTGTTTAAACCTTTTTTTTTTAATTACATTTGTAATGCACCATATTCATCAATTGATAAACCACTGTATCGTGTAGAATTTTTCAAAATTCCCATCACATGCATTAAAATAAAATCAGTCTAAAAGAAGACACAACTAAAGCAAATGGAGTAAACAAAAAGAACCATACTATTGTCAGAAATATGTGCGTTATGAACATAAATATAATTTCTTATCCATTAGCGCAAATACTAAATAACATAATGTCCAGACAGTTTAACTACTTGAACAGAGTTTAACTGAAAGACAAATGGAGCAATTTAAAATGAGGAAAGAGACTTTTTACGAAGAACAAAACAAGTAAGTTATGTTAATGTTCAGATATACCATAGAAACATCACAGAGCCAAGGAACAGGGTGTCCTCTGTAGCCTGAGAAGTGACTTGGTAGAATGTAAACCTTTGCTTTTCTGAAGATAAAGGATCATTTGAAGAATAGTTTCATGTTCAGAACCGTACAATGTCCTGATTATAAAGAATATGTTAAAGAAATGCAGCCATTATGCATCTCACAGCACATTCTTTACAAAATGGGCACTTATTTTCTGCTTTCATGCAAGTGTGAATGATTTTCACGTCCTCAGACATAACAAAACACTCTGCAATAGCATTACTTATTAAAAAAGAAGAGATATTTCACAATGAAATAACTCTACTGTGTGACTTCTGCATTAAAACAGATAGAAAACTGGATGCAAAAAGTTTTCTCTAGAATGATAGTTACATCTTTAACATCATTTTACTCTGGTCTTGGAAAACTATTCCATGGCAGACTTTTCAGTAGCTTTCTTTTGTTGATGTGCAATACATATGCCTCACATATCAGCATCCAAGTAGTCTGCTTTGAAGTACATTTAAAGCATAAGTTTCCTGTTTGTGTCTGAACAACTAATGGGAGAAGGAACTAAAACATTTTAACTAGTACTCGGTCCTGTTAACACACTATGACTGCAGTCCTGTTTTATTTTCATGTCTGGTTTAACTAATTTTCACCTGAAGCAAGTTGAGTAAACCGGAAATGGTGACTCGCAATGATAAAGAAGTTGTATTTGGGGAAACAGAGGGTCACCCTAAGACCTGAAGATATGATGACAGAGAAAATTGGTGTCATTTCAGACCATAATGTTTTTCAAGTCTCGCCATATTTCTTTTGTAAAGGTAAAGTACTTTGTTTGTCATTATACATTGCACAATGAAATGTGTCCTCTGCATTTAACCTATCCTTCATGCCATTTCAGTAAAGATCCATTTCTGGTTTACTCAGTTTGCTTCAGGTCAAAATTGGATAAAATGAGAAATGGCTGTTATCCATTTATTTATTTTTTTTCTATATTCATTTAAAGACAAAAAGGAAAACTAACAAAATGCATCACAATGTGTTTCATTTTGGTTTAGAAAAGGAATAATACAGTAACGTTTTTTCATTTTATTTTGAAGAACAAATGATACACGGATTCTGTTGCCCCGCCCTACTGCGTCCTCACAGACTGCATCTATATCTACAAATAAATGGACATTTATCTGTCCGTCCATGGGAGTAGATCTGTCCTTCACTGTGGTTCTCCTCAGGTTTCTCCTCTCTCACTGGGTTTGTGGAGTTTTTCCTACAGAGAAGCATGGTATAAATGAACGGGGGCTGCCTGGGACATTATCTGTTTCTTTCATAAACTGTGTATTTAATTTTTCAAAACAACTCTGTAAAACCCTTGGAGATGACCTTGTGATTTGGGGCTCTACAAATAAAACTGAACTGAATTGAACAGAAATGTCCTTCAGACAGATATATTTGGTTTTATGCTCGGACTATACTACAGCCAGCACTATTTGTTTCATTTACTATGTAAAGAACTTTAATCAGTACTTCAGACTTTTGTACACAAATATCTGTACTTCTACTTAGTACTGAATGTGTTCAAAAGTGCAGACTTTTGTATGTGTTGCAAGATCTACACAAATTATAGAAGAAATCTACACAAATTATAAAAGGGGTAGGTAGATGGATATCTAGATGGAAGTACCTTATTCATCCCAAGTTGGGAAATTTAGTTGAAGCAGTACAGACATTGGCAGTTGTCCTTGTAGTGTATCGGAACAAGGACATGAAATGTTAAATATACACAATCTATACAAATTCTAAAAGAGACTGACAAAAAAATCTACACAAATTAAAGATTTGGTACGAAGTTCACTCGTGTTTAAACATTTAATTTAATACTCCTGACCCCCCCCTCACATAATGTATGGTTATTTAGAAATGGTCGCATACATTAAACTGACCTCTACATTTGAATGTAGAGGTCTACATGAATTTGTATGGGATCAGCATCTTTACACTTGTGCACCCACAGTGATTTACCCCCGACGGTGTCCTGTGTCTCGAGGTCTGGTCCGGTTTTGGTCAAAGGGAATGTAGTCCCGGCAGGTTTTCTGGGGTCAAAATTTTTTTTATGAGTTTCTTCTTAAAATAATGTGTTTGAGTGACTTATTAGCATAAGAAAACATCACGGAACATAAACTCACACCTCATAATTGCTTGCAGCTACTTCTCTCAATAGAGAACAATGTGTGTTGTCACGAACTCCTGCGCACCTTAGTAAACTACTTTAATCACTTGTTCAGCAGTGTTTGTGGTTGTTACGTCCAGGGGCATAGCTGTTAGCAGTGACGACACGCATTGATCACTATTGAGAGAAAGTAGCTCTAAGCAATTACAAGGTGAGTTTTTGTTGTCCAAATAAATCACTCATTCAAACTCATATTGTTTTGAAAAGCTGCATGTTTAATTTTTTTTTTTTTTTACCCCAGGAAACCTGTCGGGACTACTTTTGCTTTTACCAAAACTGGACCACAACTCTGGTCGGGGTTAATTCACTGTGGGAGCACGAGAGTAGACGCTGATCCCATACAAATTCATGTGAAAAATTGTGAATTATCCGTTTATGGCTAATGGCACCCACTAGCTCTGACATTTGTGGGTGTTCCTGTCGTTGCTGATGGTATCTAGATATTTAAGTTGGCCTTCATATTATAGGATGGTTGAAAGGAATAGTATGAAAGCTTTGAAATTTGAGTAGCAAGAGAGGTTCTTTTACCTTAACAAATGCAAAGACTTTTCCATCATAACCTGAGTAACTGAGATATGAGGGTAAGCAGGTCTCCAGCTCTCACTCATGCTGTGCATTAAGGAAACTAAAAATAAACATAAAAAGCCTGATAAACATCCCCATGCACACGCATTAACCACATTCACACAAACACAATAACCTTGCTGAACCCCTGCACATAAAACAGAACATACTCAAGCAAAGTGGGCAATACCCATAATGTAATGTGGCAAACACGGCTCAATATTCTTAATTTTTTAGCATCACAGGGCAAGAAATCCATAATTACGTTTCAGCATTTGTGGTCCGACAGGTCCAGTGAGGCCTTCTCCACTGGCCCCAAGAATCAGAAACACGGACCTACATTCATACTCTACATTTGTATAGTTATTCCATGAATATGTATTATATTCCCAATTCTCTATTCTCCATATTTCATATCTTTCCTCGCACTGCTTCCATTAATGAATGTGTAGGTGTGAGCGTTTGTACAATCACATTTCAGCCAGGATCAACAGTGCAGGATGTGGAGCTTCAAATAAATCACAATAAACAGTTATTTTAACCAATCTGATTTCATATTGGCCACATGGAGGAGAGCCAGCAAGTGTTCAATAACATCTGCATTTTTTATATCCTTTGGTTTTAAAGACAATGAGCATATTAAGTCGGAAATACCCAAACAGCCACTGATGATCAAAATTATCAACTAATCTAAACTGTTTAATACCTGTTGACCCATTAATCTGATCAATACATGTAAATTACTGGTGTAAAAGGCTTTTTTTTTTTGTTTTCAATGGTCGTCGGAAACAGCCCATCTTCTACAACATTGATTCACCAGTAAAATCCATAGAGTTGGATCAATAACGGAACCAATGACTCTGACATTCACACCTATGGGCAGGCGGCCCAATTAACCCATTAGTGCATGTTTATGAATGGTGGCAGAGAGAGGCCATTTAAATATAGGAAGATACTTAATTTTCGCAAAATAAAGAGGATAATTTAATAATTTCTCTTTATTTAATTTTCATTTATAGAGCACATTGCATGCAGAAGGTAGACACGATGTGCTTCACAACAGGTATGTAACATAAAACCACATAGGGCTTTACAGATTTAGCTGGATAAGAAAACAAACGGTTGAATAAACAATAGAAGAAGGGAATGAATTAATTTCCTGGGCACCCCCTGTCCTTCGATGAAGTAATAAATGGTCAGAAAACACTTAAAGGTTAAATCGACAGAAAAGGAATTTGGAACCTGCCACAAAAATAACACTGCATGTCTTTATTTGTGAGAGTAAATTCAGTCAGCAAACCAAACGCTTGCATAAGATAAAATGTGTGGGTTTAGATTCAATGCTGTTTTCAACACACAGTACATATGACATAGGAGTATAGATTTTAATTGAACTTATTATATACAATAGCACTTCCGATTTAGGGGAACACAAATTACAAGATGTACATTGGAATTTTTATTAAATTCCAATGTCCACATGACAATAAATTCTATTCTATTCTTGTCTCGTCATCTGAACCCACTAATCCGGCTACAGTGGGTGAAGGCTTGGTACACCCTGAATGAGTCGCCAGTTCATCGCAGGGCTGAACATGTATAGACATTCACACCTATGGCCAATTCAGATTAACCAGTCAACCTATCAGTGTTTGTCTTTGGATGGTGGGAGGAAACCAGAGTACCCGGAGAGAACCCACATATGGGGAGAACATGCAAGCTCCACACAAAGGTCTGCTGTGGGATTCGAACCAGACGAGGAGGAACAGAGGAGAAGAGATATATTTCCAAATCAATTTCCAAAAATATAAGCAGTAACTTTTGATACTGTGTTTTGAGTTGTTCTTTTATTCAGTAAACATTAATTCTTGAGTACACTGTACAGCTGTGGTTGAAGTGAAAGGCAACCTCCTGAGATGTGTTCATTGGTTTTCTTGATTTAGTGAAACTTACTAGCCTAGCCGTGCTAGACTCCTAGTGGCAGTACATGTAATATTCTACAGTAGTAGTCTAGCTATGCGCGATTCAACGTTTGACCAGATTTCCTTGAAACTGGCCAATGAATCGTGGTGAAGTTTAGTCAGAGGGTCGGTGTAATAAAGTAACGCTCCAATGATTTGGGACAAACAACCAGAAGCAATCATAGAACGACAACAGGTAGTGATTTCCTTTTATCAAAGATGAGTGAAGAATGTGAGAAAACGTCAGCAATCTTTAAATTGTTTTTACAGAAGCGACAACAGTTGTTTAAGATCCATAATCCACTGTTTTGTTTAGTCATTCCTAACTTTCTCTGGACTCCTCCGTGAACTTTCCGGTGTCTAACTACATCATCCTAAAGATTACGCTGATTGGTTGTAGTACTGGCCTATTGCATACTGAGGATTTGAAAGACAACCTTTTAGCCCCGCCTCCCCTGACTATAAAGCATTCCTAGACCTATACATGTAACGAATAGGGATAGGCTAGAAACTCACTGTAAGTAAGAGACCCATCTGTGATGCAACGCTCTGTAATGTTTATTTGTATAGTATTGATAATATTGATATTAAAAGGTGAATTAAGTCAGGTAGACCATGGCTGGGGGCTTGGGTGTGAAATACACGGCCCACTGCAGATTTTCAGCATGAAATTCAACTGGTCTGAGGACCCATGAGACTTCACTGTTTTCAGCCTGAAGGAAATCACACTCCAACTCAGGTTTCTGTCTAATCACAGGCTTTTTCAGATGGATAAAAGAGGTCGAACGCATGAGTGATGGCTGTAATTACAGATCACTAATCAGATTCTACCACCGATGTGACTCTGCAGTTGCACTTCACAGTCGGGTTTATCCATACAGTTATGGAAAAAATTAGTAGACCATTAAAAGTCTTCAAAAACGGTAGTTATGCAATCCAGTACTGACTCGTGTATGTATCATGTGACTAAAACAGACAGAAAAAAAATATGGGAAGAATAAAAGCACCGTTTTTGTCAGTACAATGACAGATATTCAAGTGAGAACTGAACTGATTTTGATTATCAAGAAAACAATGAAAATGGGTAGATATCTGCTCTGAAATTAAACAATGAGCTAATTTTGTTATTATTATATTTGTTCTTTAGCCTTTAGTTGTATCAGGCATTAAAATGAAGAACAAGGGTGATCTAATATTTTTCAGTGACTTTTTATATTTTGATTTCCAATTGAAATCCATTGAGAATTGAGGGAGAAGCGACTTTAGTGAATTGTGGATGACGACGAATGAACGAAGCGCGATGAGCTATTGCTATCGCGCTTCGTCCATTCGTCATCCAAATGAGCTAATCACTGCAGGATTTTGGGATTTCTGCTTCAATTACATAGGAAATCAAAATGTACTGTCCCTAGCCTTAAATTTTTTTTTTGATGTGTTTCTTTGAATAACATGTCACATAAATCAGGCCAGTAAATATTTATTAGCAAATCTTTCTATAAAGTTTGTGTGTAGGTGCTACATAGGCTGAGATGTTTCTATCAGTGTGGGAAAAACTCATTTTAGGAAAATGGCATTTTAAGATTTATAGCAAATTAATGTATTTCTATAGGAAACCATTGCTCAGAGATTAGGCCCTTAGGAATAATACAGAATATTTCAAGATCATTCATATGGATTATTTAATAACCTGGCATGCACCAATCTCTAAATTGACCCTTGCATAACAAATCAATTTTTGCCTGCTGTGTTTCGCCTCATTGAAATGAAGGACAATGTCTGGATGAACAGAAGACAGTGGAACTAGCTTGTCTGAGTGGAGGAATCTGCTCTTCTAGTTGGTTTATATATTTTCCTCAAACTTAAATGTTCACAACTCACATCTACTGTATGTCTGCGGGAAAGGGATTTTTAATTTAAAGTTTAGAAAATAAAATAAACAGACAGAAGTGAGACTGGGGAAGAACATGAAGGACGGGTTAAAAAAAGGCCAGTGTATTGTGCTGAGTGACAGGAAACAAAGGGTGGATGAGAGCTATGGATCATACTGAGTGAGTGGCAGGTCGGTGAGTGATTTGTTTGGTGTAAAACCCACATGAAGGAAAAGGCAAAGCAAAAAAAAAAAAAAAAAATGGGAGGGGGGGGTATTAAACCCCAAACTACAGAAACCCACTGTTGGAAATAATATGAGGAAGCTTTAACTACAGAAAGGTCACTATTTTGAGTCAAATTTTTCAGATACCGTCTCAATAGAAGAACACTTATCATTATGGTGTCATTTCAAAGCCTTATTTGCATGGAACTAGTACTATTTGTGATCGTCTGTTCTTTATTTCATGTGATACATATGCAAAGCATTTTTTTTTTATATTTGACTGACATTCCTTCCCAGTTATGATGTTAAGACTCTGTTAATATCCATGCTGTATCACTGGGCCTCATGAATTTGGACCCAAAACACTCTTAAACTTTAATTTATCATCATCACTGCAGCTTAAATAGCTCTCAAAATGGAAATTAGTTGAATAAATGCATGGAAGAACTAAAAAATACTACAGGTGAATCCAAAACAGAGAGATTCACACAAGGATAATATGAAGGCATGCAGTGGATTTGTGCATCATAAAACAGAGCAGATTTACATGTAGTTATTGCAGATGTATCTGGAAAAGCAGGTATTTTCTTATTTGTTAAAAATACAAACCAGATGTAGAGTAATGTTATGAATAATGATAATGATAGGCTGATATTTATATTGTTTTTCTTGTATTGGTACCGGCCTCTATTGGTACAGGCTAATATGCTCTTTATTCCCTGCCATGATTTACTGATGGGCGAAGGTCACAGCACCCCTCTTTTAAATTAAAACAAACCTTTTTACACACTTTTAAATGTGTGGCTCAGGGTTTCGGTTAGAAACACCACTAGGATCATCACAGTTATCACACGGTCTTTATTTATAGCCGTGTATACAATAAGACCACACCGAGGTAAGATTTCCTGCCCCAATTTTGATCCTTTTTTTTCTGTCCCAATATTTGCTAAAAAAATTTATTTTGGGGTGGCTCATAGGAAGACTAGAATATTTTTTTGCATCCATCTGAGATCATCATTAGGTACATCCTGGGGGGAAATATGTCTAAATTTCTCTTTTATTATTGGGTCGAAAAACCTGACAATGTGCCAGATACTATAATAAACCCAGTTTCATGGAAAGACCTTCATGCATTTCTACCTGTCATCCAAAGTGGACATTTTTGGAAGTTTTTATGCCTGAGTGTGTTCATGAGAAAATTCAGTTTTCATGTACTGAATGAGACAAAAAAAAAAAAGCATTGATATGACGTGTGCGACCTTTGTTTATTCTAACCCTAACCCCATGACTGTGGTCTACACAGATTTTTGAAAGTGAAAAGTTTGAAATTATCTGGTGATTATGTTATGAAAATGAAGGTATCTTACATGTAGACATGATCTATAATAATGACATTATTACCACCACCAAGAAGCCTGCGTTTATCTGTGTTTGTACAACATGACTCAAAGTTCTGGACAGATTTCGATTAAACTTTTCGAAGTGATCCAGAATCTCGTCTGGATCTGGAGCAAAATCTAATCAATTGGTCCTTGTGTCATTCCCGAACTATCCTGAAAGTTTTGTTGAAATCTGTCCATAACTTTTTGAGTTATGTTGTACACAGACGCAGATAAATGCCGGCAAAAACATGACCACCTTGGCGGAGGTAATCACATTGACTTGACACAGCTTGGATTAGTTTGTCCGGCAGCAACCAGCATTTCCACTGCAGGTATAGTACTCAGTTAGTCGTCATAGCAACGCAACGTAGACTGCCCTGACATTATCTTCGGTGCCAGTGTCACAGTAATCTAGAAGGCGTAGAAGTTATGATTCATGAAATGCTATATGAAGAGCTTTTTAGTTTATACTTAAAATCTGTAGTTGATTCATCAAAATTGAGTGTTTTTGATTTTTTATTATGTCTGTACTGATACAGCACTGATTCTGTCTCAACCTGTGATCTGCATGATTATACGTCATGATTATACACTGTTGCACAAAAAAGGGACTAAAACATTCATACCTCTTATGAAATCATTGTGAGGGTCTGACTTGTTCTTGATTGATCAAGTCTACCTGGGAAAAAGATGATCCTTGATATGCATAAAGAGGAATGTATCTAAAAACATATTTCTGACTTTATGAATAAGTATGGCGCCCCTTTGGTGACGTGATGAAGATGATGAGTTACTAAAACCCCATTCTTTACCACAAGTATTTGAAGTATATCACAGTAGTTAATACAGCAACAGAAAAGGCTCTGTCACCCCAGGTTTGGTGCTTGGTGGTGGATGGCAGGGTGAGATAGATGTAATAATACTAAAATGTTAGAGACCTCTACCAAACGTGTTATGTTTTAATCTGAGTTACTTTATTTATCTGTCTCTTGGCAAGATTTTGACCAAAACATTTCAGGAAATTTTGATACTGGGAAAAAGGAACAACTGATTAAATTTTTGTTGGTGATCTTCTTTCTGGGTACTTCCTTAGTTTAGTTTTTTTTTCTGTTTTACCAATAAACACAAAAAATAATTGGCACTTGTTTGTGTCACCCATATTTTTTTGAAATGCAAAAAAGATTACTTCACAAATATTTAGTAATGTTTCAGATTGAGTAAAATTGTAAGGGTGTCCGGAATTTATTTAAATCATTTAGGTTATATGATCGTCTCATTTAGATGTTGCAAAGTTCTAATTAATGTCTGCTGATCTTACAGTTCTGTGGTCAGCTTCGTCCTCATCCTCACGACATCTTGCACTATTGTCAATTAATATTCACGCCGGTCACTGTTCGTGTTGACTGTAGCAATCGAATAAACCTAGAATGTGACAAAGATACAAAATAGATCCGTTGTCGTCGGGTAGCTGAATGCAGGCATGTGAAACATTCTGAGCTGAACAAGCAGCCTCAGCAGCACTAGGGAAATAATTTTACATTTTTACAAAGTTATTTTATTTATTATTATTTAGTAAAAGTTTAATTTTCGGGACACGTACATCCAGATTCGGGACAACGGCTTAGAATTTGGGACTGTCTTGAATTTTTTAGGACATCTGGTCACCCTGTGTATTTCATGTATCTAATTCTATACATTAGGTTTTTCAGGGAAAAAATATCACACTGATCATGTAGAGGGCTTCAAAACTTGTGTATCAAATACATGTTTTTTGGCATTACAGTTTTAAATATAGAAAAAGCCTTGATTTTTATGGATAAATGATAGATGATGATAAAAAAAATCACTTAGGAAAAGGTTAAATGTAGAGAAAATGTCCTTCCGTAGTCACTGTAAAACTAGTTCTACGTCTTTGAAACTTAAATTCCTGAGTATTTCCTGTTACAGTCCTTAACTATGATGCATTTTGTTTTTCATGGCCAAATGATTGTGCAGTCGAACAGATTCTTCTTCAAACAAGAAACTCGGTTAGTGAATCTGTTTATGCTCGTCCTCAAACAGCCTGATCAGAGCTGGCACAGCTTCCTGCGACTGAATCTTTCTTTTTGGCAACAGATGCTCTCCTTGGTCGTGTCACTCCAACACTCTTGCCTGCTTCACACTCAACTTCACAATTTCACACACAAAGACAAACTCTTCAGACCTGCATTCCTTCAGGTCTTGCACTCTTGGCATCTTTATCCAGAATCCATTAGAAAATCTAGCTCACCCACCATCCCACCCCCACACACACACCTGAAAACACCACTTCTCCATCTTCAAAAAAGCACTTAAGAGCACCTTACCCCTCCTCCCCTTGTGGTGCTTTTCCTTTTCCCATCTCCTGGAGAGACCTTAGATAGTTTGCAGATGGATGGTGAATAAAAGCCCCACACTATTCTTCTATTTGATTATGCAGATGGTCCATGATTGGGTGATAATCCGTGTGCTAACATGGATATTAACCCCTTATCGTTCCGAGGTGATTTTTCTTTTTAAAACGCCTGAAAAAATACCTCTCTGAATTTAAATGACAGCTGCTTGGCGTACAGATAAAAGAATGGGCTCTTTGTAATGAGAACACTACGCAGTTTGGATTAAAATACTCACTTTTGCTGTTCATTTGACAGATAAAAAAGATGTCAACTTAGTAACACTAATACAATTAGATTTTTTTTTCTCCCTTGCCTTAATTTTTTGGTGAAAATCAAGGTGTATAATGTTGCATTTGGTAGTTATGGACTGAAATGCACCATTTACCAACAGACTAATATCTGTGAACTTTGCAGTTGAAAATTTTATTTGGAAAAACGTCAGTTTTAGAGTATTTTTTTTTCTATGGTTTTCTCATGCTTTACAGATGGGACATTTGGGGACATTTTTCAAAAGTGGCTAGATTTGGAAATCTTTGGAAAAAATTAATAATTTGTAAATGCTTCAAATACACATATTTTAGCAAAAATGCTGAAAATAAATATTTCCCATACAATATTACCATAGTAAATGGTAAAACACGGCAGAGATAGACCTCCTCCAAGGCTTTATTTTTTATTTTTTTAATTTAAAATTAATTTTTTTTCTTTCATTCACACGTGACGTGATCAAGCCATAAATGTTGACCGATCTGATGTCCGACGGTGAGCCGATGTGAATGGGGGGAAAAAATAAACACTCGCGAGATTCTGTCTTGTCTGAATTCTGAGATATTACCACTGATGTGTTTTAGATTTTGACCTTTTAGTATGACCTTGACCTTTGACCTTCATCACTCAAAATCTAATGGTTTCTTCCTCGACCCATTTTCTCGAATTTCTGAAGGTTTCAGCAAAATCCTTTCAGAACTTTTTGCGTAATCCTGTTGACAGACAAACAAACGGGCTCAAATGTAATACCTCCTTGTCAGAGGTAATAAAGTCCAAACTAGTATTGTGGTACAAAAATCCCATTGTCATATATCCTGATGTTCAGCTGCTCATTGTCTTGCCACGTGTCACCACTGATTCTAAATGTGACATAATTTGTTGGGACATGGATAGATAATTGATCAGATGACAGCCTTAAAAAAAAGCTCATTTCTCATATCTTTTGTGTATGTGGGTTTGCTGTTGCACTTCAGAAAAGTTTATATATCCAGAAATATGACTTTGTTTGCTTACATTTGAGTGACAAGTGGAGGTGCATTAATGTGGAAGCCCTATATTTATATATAGTGGTTATTAAAATCTGTTTCCCAGGACCGGGACATAAGGTTGGTCAGAAGTTAAGATGCCTTATTAATAATGAGCAGGGACTGGTTGAACAGCACTAAATAAATGGAGTTTACCTGCTGTATTTACACAATTATCCTCCCAGTTTAGGATGCAAAGCTGCATCAATTAATGCTCTCAACTCTCAACATTTTCATATTAAAAATGGATCAAATGATGTGTGATATGAAAGATCCTGCCTGTGGTGACAGAGACACAAAGAATACCCACCAATTGTGCAGCTCCAGCAGCTCATTCTTTAGGTTTCACAGCCCACAAACTCACATTGCACTGACCTCATTTCCATTTTCATCTCTGCTTAAGCCACATTTCCATCATCAGGGAATGTTTTTTTTTTTTTGCTTTACGCTTCTCAGCTTTTCTGTATATATTATTTTTTTAAAGCTACATATACTTTAAAGGTCAAATATGTCGACCGTTGGCCTGACCTGTGAGTGATGCCAGTGGTTAAAGGCTGCAGTTTGTGGTTTAAGATCACACTGGCATGTAGACCATCTGATTAAATCATACAATAGCAAACGTATGTATTGATTTACTGATATAAAACAGTCACTGAGATTAAGAGAAGGAAACGATATGCAGAAAGAAGTTTAAATTTATAAAAAAGTAAAAGTAACAAGGCAGTCAGAGACAGCAGACCTCCGCCAAGGCTTTATTTTTCATTCACATATGACACGACGGAGCCACAGGTGTTGACCCATCTGATGTCCGAAGATGAGACGATGTATATGCAAAAAACCCCAGATTCTATCTTGTTTGAATCCTGAGATATTACGACTGATGTGTTTTAGCTGTTGACCTTTATTGTGACTTTGACCTTCATTCCTGAAAATCTAATGGCTTCTTCCTTGACCCATTATCTATCA
Source organism: Siphamia tubifer (assembly GCA_020466265.1). Lineage (NCBI taxonomy): Eukaryota > Metazoa > Chordata > Actinopteri > Kurtiformes > Apogonidae > Siphamia > Siphamia tubifer. The sequence continues at coordinate 13,179,875 of CM035799.1, forward strand.
TTCCTGAAAGTTTCATCAAAATCCGTTCAGAACTTTTTGTGTAATCCTGCTGACAAACGGACTCTAATTTAATACCTCCTTAGCGGAATAAAGTATAAGTGTGGGTGACAACATTAAAATATCAGAAACATCCAAATATACATCACATATCAACATGAAGCAGGCAAACATTTGCAACAATATAGTTGCGAAAAAATTATTAAGCCATCAAAAGTCACCACAAACAATGAGTATGCAATTAGATACTAATGCCTGTGTATCATGTGACTAAAACGGGCAGAAAATTAAACCTAACTAGAAAAGCACTCTGAGAGCCCCCCACCTCTCTGGATCACCACCAAAATCTAATCCTTTCTAGATCTCCCCATTACCAACCTACCCTGAAAATGTCATCGAAATTCATCCATCACGTTTCGACTATCAGACAAACAAACACACCAACCAACCAACGCCGGCAAAAACCTAACTTCCTTGGGGGAAGGGGTTTCGGTCTTCAATCCTAGGATCAGTTATAGGTTCCGAAAATCAGAAGAGATCTCTGAAAGAAAACTTTAAAATATTCTGCTCTTACTGCCTGGAAAAAACTGAGAGGACTTTAAACTGATGGAACTTGTCTTTTTTTAATACGTTTAAAGTCATTTAAAATCAATGGGAAAGTGACAAATGTGGGTGTAGAGGTGTTTTTTTTTTTTTTTTTCCTCAATTGATTTAGTCAGCTGCTCTTAAGAAACACTGTTATACTTTTTGTACCTTTTTAAAATAATGGTGTTTTTATATTGATGCTTTTATCAATTTTTTTTTTTTTTAGTATCTGTATATTATTGTGGATGTACGGCTGTGATTTCCATTTTGTGTCACTTATGCTGTTGGTGCTGCTGTCTTGGTCAGGACACTTTTGAATAGTTGTTTTTATCCTCGATGAGCTTTTTTTTTCCTGGTTAAAGGTTATAACATGAATGAATAAAAACAGTTTTTGTCAGTAGAATGACATAGAAAATAAGTTATGTCAAAAAAACTTGGAAAATGAGTCAATTTCAGTTCTGAAATTAAACTATGATGAGGTATTTTTGTCATCATTATATTAATCGAAAACAAATGTACCTTTCGTTGTACCAGGCATTAAAATGAACAAGAAATTGAAGGAACGCGCAACGATAATTTTTCCATGACTGTATATTTAACTCAAATTAATGTAATGTTTCTTTAAATGGTAATTTAAAATACAGTGTGTGTTCCAAACCTTTTGGTACTTGTACATTTTTTCTACTATTACTACTTATGTGAGATGCTTCCTTTAGGTGTTGCCATCTGATTTTGTCTCCTGATATTCTTTTTTTTTTTTTTTTTTCATACCAACAACCAACACATCCTCCTCCTCCTGATCTGTAAATCTCTTCTTCAGCCTTCCTCAGTACCTCCATCTTCATCATCGTCCTTCTACCAGTATATTCTGTTCCTCTTCTGCACATATCCAAACCATTTCACTATGTTCCCAAAACATCCAACCTGAGCTGCTTATTCCTAATCCTGTCCATCCTCCTAAAAAATCACAACATCTTCAGCTCTGCCTCTTTCCACTTTTTTTCCATTTACGGTGCAAGATTTCCAGATTAAATTTCAACTCAAAATGTGTCCTGTGACATCCCAAGATCATCAATGACGCCAGTGCCGGGCAAAAAAAATTCATATGAAAGGGATAAGAGGATTCCACAGCCAAACATTATTTAGCAGCTGTAAATATTCTTCAAGTGTGGCGATGCATTCCCATGGAAACCATAAAAAACCCCCCCCAAAAAAACGTGTCGAATCTTGTTTGGGAGAGATTATTGTAATGTGTGTGTTCGCAGAGACGTATCATGCTATAACTCAATGAATACTTGAAATATCACCATGAAATTACATGGGCATATACATATAGCGAATGCGCATCAGATGCAAGAATCCATTTGAGTGAAGGTCAAAGGTCAAGGTCACAACTAAGTAAAAAGTCAAAATCACATTTTTGGTTATAACTCAAGAACGAAGGGTCACAAAACCTTCAGATTGGTACCAAATGATGTGGAATGAAGACTTCTACAATTTTCACAATTGTTATCGCCTATGATCAATCGTTGTTGAGATCTCTGGAGGTCAAAAGTGATATGTTGCAAAATTAATTTGTGTAACACTGTTAGTGTGTGTCAAGCATAGACATATCATGCTACAACTTAATACTGGATATATTATCATATTACACGCACTGATACATATGTGCATATAACAAAATTATTGCCAAAGGTCAATGTCACATTTTGCAGAAAAGTCAAAACGCATTATTGGTTCTAATTCAAGAATGGGTTGTCATAGAAACTTGAGATTGGCCCAAAATTGGGGTGATATTAGGCATTCTCTGAATACTTGTTCTTATTTGAGAAATGAATATGGCAGAAACACCATCCATCCATCCATCCATCCATCCATCCTTCCCCGTCTCCAGTTCTGCCTCACACTCGACTGTAATAATATAAATTTAAACTAAAACAGAGCAGCTCCATAAAAACGGCAGCATTAGTTCAATACACTATTAAATGTAATGATTGTCAGTTCAAGGAGCCTGACTTCTCACACTCTGTTTGAATTGGAGAGTTAAAAGTGGATCTGAATTGTAAATAAAATGTACAAATTGACTTTCATCATTAAAGGCGTGTGTTGAACTGCTCCCCATTAAGACAAAAGAGGCAGGAAGAGATTAATTAAAAAATCTCATCGTGTATATGTTTGCAGGTTGTAATAATCGAAGGAAGGGATAATCCTTTAATCATTGAGAAATATTATTAAACAATTTGTAATTAATTAGAGGGTATCTGATTAAACACTGAGCATTAAATATTGAGGTTAAGGATAAGATTGGCTTTTTCTCATTCTGCCATCTGTCTGCTGCTTCATCTCATATTGGAGCAGCTTTGACTTTACTTTGTACTTTTAGATATATATATGTTTTTGTTACCTCCTATTCATTTTGCTCTGCTGTGCACAAATAAGACCTGACAACATTACATATTAAATCTTCTAAATCCCTTAACTGGGAATTTAGTTCTCTGACTGATATTCACACCTACATTTAACTATCATGTGGGGCTACCAGATATCCCGAAAAATTTGGGACAGTCCTGGAATCTCAACTTTTGTCCCGAATCTTGCCCTACATGTCCCAAAAATGACACTCAAACAGAATACTGAAGTTATTTTCTGATAAATATTAAAATCTGATGAGATTGAGTTGAGTGCACGCAGCTCCTGATAGCTTCTAAGTATCTGTATGCAGCCTCAGCTACAGTGGATATAGTGGTGGAAAAATGTTTTGCAAAACCCCATGCATTTGTGAAATATTGAATTAAAAACCACTCTTAAGTCATTGAACTCTTCCCAGTATTGTTCCATTCTCCAAACCCACATGCTCCTTTCTGAGTATGCACTGTATCATAATAATACATTTTATTTGTATAGTGCTTTTCATGGCACTCAATGACACTTTACATACAATACAATAAAAGCAAACTACAATGAAAAACAAACAATGGAAAATCAAGCACTTGCATATAAAAAAAGTCAGAATAAAAATACATTGGTACCTCAATTTATGAAATGAATTCGTTCCAGAAGTGGTTTCGGACTGTGAATTTTTTGTAATTAGTCAAAGTGTAAAAGGCCTGATTCATTCCAAGGCCCCAAATACTACCCCTCAAACCCTTTAAAAATTATAAAAGTATACGAACTTTGTATGAAATATGTGTTAAAAGTAAAATAACATTTATATTTTAGATGCAATTGATTGGTCTCAGTGGGTAAATGTGTCTTCACTGACTGAATATTAAACCATTAAAATGAACTAGACATGCAAATCATTTACATACCATTGTGGTTGTTTTAATTGTCACTTTCACCTTCAACAATGTTTGTTGAAGGACGTTTGAAGATGATTGCCTTTGACTTTTCATAATCTTCCTAAAATGCACAAGGCACATGTCCATATGAAGGCATGCATTCCACAAGTTCATGAAATGTGTCCAGCATGTCTTTAATGCTGATGGAATGATCACTGCCTCCTCCTTTTTTTTTTTTTAATCATCTCCTGTTTCACTTCTATTGATAACGCAGACAGCTTCTTCTTTTCATTTGCACCAGGAATCCCTTTCTTTGGGCTCATTATGAATAACAAATACATACTGTAATATAGTTTCAATGACTTTATCTGTCTGCTATCAGCAACATTACTCAAAAAGTTATGGATGGATTTTGGTAAATGTGAAATGTATTATCCGTTTACCGCAATGTAAAATTTCAAAGTCATCCAGAAGCCAGGACCTCTTCTGGATCACCACCAAAATGTAATCATTTGTACCTTTTGACACCCCCAACACATCCTGAAAATGTTATCAAAATTCATCCATAACTTTTTGAGTAATGTTGCAGACAGACAAACTCCAGTGAAAGCATAACCTCCCTTCATTTGGATGTCTGCCTTGGCAGAGGTTTGCGCCCCCCGTTGACCTCGAGTGTGACCTTGACTTTTTACCTCTATTGCTCAAAATCTAATAGGTTCTTCCTTGACCCATTATCTATCATTACTGAAAGTTTAATCGAAATCTGTTAAGAACTTTTTGTGTAATCCTACAGACAGACAAACAGACCCAAGTTTAATACCTCATTGACGGAGGTAATGAACAAATCACTGTCCTGAATTAGGGCCAATCTCATCTGGTCACTCTATCAGGAAATAAATCAAACCTCACTTCCTGTATCTATTGTGCCAGATGTAGTAGTTACCAAATTAATTAAGGTAATATCCTCCTGAGACCCAGGAATGCATTTTGTACTCTGTGGTGGACAGGACTTTCACAAATTTATTGAAGAAATAAAAAAACAAAAATGTTGTTCATTGTAAAGGATATTTCCTAAACATTTAAAAAAAAAAAATGCGTCTGAAAAAACTGTTTTGTGCTGTCTCCAAAAAAGGCAATTGTTTAACATAATAAAAGCCAAAACTTGTACTTTCCTGGGTGTCAGGAGGATATGAGCAGCATACACTTTGGGGTCCATTATTTATAATAAGATAGAATCCTCAGAGGGAACAGAAAGAACCAGACGTTCTTTGTCCCAGTTTTGACAGACACCAGCCCATCCTTCTAGATTTCAGTGTCCTGTGTATAATAAAGCCAAAGTCCATTCTGTAGCCCAGAGATGCACCGATAATGTCAGTACCATCTTTTCCCCTCGGAGCCAAGACCTTCCCAAAATAAGTTCAGTGATTGAAACCAGAATCATACCCAAAGAAAAACTGAATCACAATTTGATATATTTCGTACCAGGTTTTTTTTTTTTTTTTGGTTTTGTTTGTTTCTTTTTTGTGAGCTTGGAGGATTACCTGCTTTGAGTCAGTATAAGATTTAAGGGGCTGTAGCCGCAGAAATGGTATGTAATGTTCACTATTATGTTGCTATTAGTGTATTATCATCTGTCATCTTTCATCATCATCTGTCCATTCAAGTTTTAAAAAAAAAAGTGCGAGTTTCAGCATTCTGTTGGAGTTGCAACTAGTCCGATTTTCCTTTCACACTGCACTTTATCAAAACAACATTTTAACCCTTAAATACCCAGTGCTACTTTTGTAACACTCCCCAAATGCATGTTTCACCTTATTTAGCCTTTCATGAATGATTTATCACAATATTTACTATGTGTTTTTTCTGTGAAAATCGTGTATTTTACTATATGAAGTTCAGTTATCAAGTAGGTTTTTGTAAAAAGTCAAATTAATGTTGAAGGTTATTATTACAGAAACAGAGCAAACTGAAGAAAATGTGACTTTTTCAGCAAATATATCATTAACTGACCATAAACCAAGTGTCTTCATGCAGGATCATTTATCAAATTTCATGGGTTATACTAGTGAATCAGTGTTGTAGAAGATGTTTTCATTAGAAGAAATCCAAACTTTTTATGATCATCATATATGATTCATTTGGATGTTCAGAGGCTCTATAGTTACCATGGAAACACCATTATGTTCTATAACACCGATTCACCAATAAAACCCATGAAATTTGATAAATGATTTTCTCTGGTTTCCATATAATAACCCTCAATTTTTACCAACATCTACGTGATCAGTCAATTATAGGAAAATCTATGACTTTATCCTACAGTTGCACCAATACATTGGATAATATTGGAATAAATGATGGCAAATCAGGTAAAAAAAATAGAGAAAAAAACATTTGGGAAATGTCACAAAAGTAGCACTGGGTCTTTATGGGTTAATGGAAGAGCATACAAACCCTGCATCAGTGTTTCTATGAAACTGAGTTCATTTTCTTATCTGGTACTTTGGCAACTTTTTAGACTCTATAATAAAAAAGAGAAATGTAGACACAGAATGATGACCTCAGATAAATGTAAAAAATAAATAAATAAAAATAAAACATGCTCTTGCTCTGAGACATCCCAGAAGTAATACATTTTTTAATAAAATATAGGGTCTAAAAAGAGAACCAAAATATCGGGACTGGAAAACCTATCTAGGTGTCAATGCGTTTGATTTGGAAAACATGGCTTGAAATTGTCATATATATGTGTATATATATATATATATATATATATATATATATATATATATATATATATATATATATATATATATATATATATATATATATATCGCTAATAACACATTGTGAGAAATTTGATAATACTAGTTTTTTTTCTCTAATCAGACGTGGCTTTTTCAGAAATCTGCATTCTCATTTCAGCTTGTGTATGTAATCCATTGTGTCCGCTTGCGTTACATGGAGAACCTGCAAATGCAAATACAACGGCCATTTTTGTAAAACACTCAGTCTTTCATAATTGCAGTAGTTCAATTCCCAAAAGGCACCTGTGAGAAAATAAAGACATTTGATATTTTTAAATGGCGCCAAATTTGTGTTAACCTGACTCACGTCATCTGGCTGTGTTTCGCCAAACTACACACTAGGCTCACGCAACCATCGGAGAATCATGTAGTTCAGGATTTCTGAAAAATGAAGGAGCCAATCTGTGTCACCAGGTGTGATTTGCCATGCATGGGTGGCATTGTGTCTGTGCCACGGCTGATGTCTCCATCGTCTGTTGGGCACTGGGTTCCTCTTGAGCTTTTTTGTCATAGTGTCCACAGTACTCTGAAATGCCTTCGCTTGGAAGGGAGACACCAGAAATATGCCAGAGGATTTTTCTGGAACATTTGACATATTAAGCTCAAGTTCTGCAAGGAACTAGTCTACCAGTTTTTCCATAGGGAAGTTCAAGGAATATCCCCTGGCTGTTGCTGATGTCATGTTTGTTTTGATGGTCTGCTGCAGTATGACTCTTCAGAGTCACAGCTAGAGTTCAACGTGAGTGGCTGAAGCACTGCGTCAGTAAAGATGATGGACTGATTTGTCATCTAATCACATGCAAGGATTTTAAATAAGGCCCCTCCTTTGAAAAAATAACTGTGGAAGGGTCCCAGAATGTATTGTATTACCATCTGGTGACAGTCTGGTTAAATTTTTGTCCTTGTAGACTGAAAAAACTAAATTAATAAAGAACTCTTTTATTTCAGTATTTTTTTTTTTAAATGGACCCAAGTGCTTCCAAACTTGCTTCATAACTTTTGTCTAGGTTTGGTTTCAATGTTTAGCCCCATGTCCTGTTTTTAGGACCAGTTTCATAGAAGCACCCATATTTAAAGGTTAGTTGGACCCAGGATCTGCTTGCTGTGCTCACCACTAAATCACTCTAACTATAGCAAAAGTTAGAGGTTTTCAAAACAAAAATGTATTAGTTTGGACAAAGTCTCTTTTCTCTGGAGTGTCCTGATAGTGGAACCCTCCAGTAGCAGAACATATTTTTCTACTGGCTTCAGCTCACATCCACTTGGGCTCCCCTCATTATGGATTCTTGTTCAACTTTTTTTTTACAATACCAGTAGACATCTCCCAGAGCTACTTAGTTGCTAAAAGAACTTCGTCTTCTGTGCCACTGCAGCATGTTACAGCTGCTTCAGTCGACGGGGTGACAAAAGTAAAAGGAAAACCTAATGGGAGGGGTCTGTTCTTGGATGCCAAAGCTCTGTCCATATGGCTGGAGATTGGGGGGGGGGGGGGGGGTCAACGAGTGGTCCAAGATGGTGCATGTGCTCACAGCTGAAAGACAAAGCCCAGTCCCAGAACTCTCAGAGAAGCAGTAAGAGTTCAAACCCAGCCTTAAATTTGGAGTGAATCTGAATTTGTGTGTGGGTAGTTGTGTTTGCAGGGGTGGGGTCAGTGAGTTTGACAGTCATTTTATATCTCCTTACACGACAGCCCCATCAAAGATTAACTGTAGGAAAAATATGAAGCACTAATGGAGGCACGGGGCATTTTCGTTGCATGGTAAAGTTACAGCTGTCATCACTAATGCCCACACACACACACACACGCACACACACTGTAACTTGGACAGTGTGTGTGTGTGTGTGCAGCTGGTGAAGTGACTGATGTGCTTTACCTCAGTGTCTTGTCCGTAGACTGCTGACAGATGGTAAAATGGGGAGGAAAAAAGAGGAGGGAGTAAAAAGAGTCAAAGGTTTCACAATCTGTCCATTCCCATTTGGAAAAAGTCAACCTGCCCTCTAGGTCTAAAAAAAAAAAAAAAAAAAAAAAAAAGGGGTGGGGGAGGGGAGAAAAAAAATCTGTCAGCTGCTTTATCACTTTTTTTTTTTTTTTTTGAGGCCGGAATAAAAAGTGTGAATCTTTAATGGAATTCTGTTTTATCTAACTATGTAGGTTATTTATTCATTTCTCTGTTTCATTTACTGACAAAAACATGGACACGTTGGTTAAAAATTTATATCAAGGCAACACTGGCCCCGTTTTCAAAAGATAATTTTTTTGTTCAAATATTGGTTTTAGGGGGGGGGGGGGGGGAATCAGCCATGGGCTTACTATCACAATGACTTATTTCCCAAGTGCGCAAGTTGTCATGATGATTTCATGGAAACAAATATTCATTCATTGCCAGAAACAGCTGTGAATGACAGGATTGTATTGACCTGCCATGAGGCTCGGGGGGTGAAATGATGCTCCTCTGTTTCATCACCCACAACTACACAATGTAATCTACAGAAAAAAAAAACACTGTCTTATATACCACCCTATATTTACTGTGGTTTATTCAGGCTTTGTATAATTATCTGCCAAAGTATCTATGGATTTGTTTGTAGGAAATCTACTAAAATTCTATCTATTTCTATGAGCTCAAAACCAATGCTAAGGTGACCATGTTTCTACTTAGTATGTCCCAATATTATATAATCATAACAGTATCATCTTACCTATTAATTGTTTATGGATATTGTATTCACCTCATCAGCGAGAAAATTATAGATATTGACGAAACGTAATTTTCCAGCAGGTTTTGCTAAGTTACCAACACTGTGTGTAAACTGCTGCTGTAACACCATAGACTATTGTCCTTATCCGTTAGTTTTCCTATTAGTTATAGTTATTTCATGCTTCTAACCTTTTGTTAGCTAAGCTTCATGTGACAAAAACTGATAAATGTTGCTTATTGTTTTGTTATTTAGGATGATAATTGACATTCAGTTCTCATGAATGCTCCTGAATCTCTGTGATCGCTCCAGACAGCAGCACGTTGATGTATTTTTGAAGGCGTGGTTTTGAGGGGTGGGCTGACGAAGACGCATGGGTGTGTGCACTTTCAAAGTATAGCTTGCAGAACAATACAATCTTGTATTTCAGTGCAGATTCCACTTTTGTGTTATATTCTATTTTGGATTTCTTTGCTGAATGTCCTCTCTTGTATCCCTGTCATCCTTTTCTATTCTGTCTGGAGCTGATAGCTCTAGAAGTTCTATTACCTCACATCAGCTTTGTGTTTTGTTTATGTTTTACGAAAACGTTCTAAACTGGGACAAAATGGTCGTAACACAGATTAATTGAGCTCTGCGTTTGCTATTAATAAATTCTGTCTTGTATTGCTAATGCTCCAATTGCTATGGAGAGATCACAAAGCATTGTCTTTATAGTCTACACTACAATGAAAAAGAGTTTGTGCAGTGGAATGACTGATGCAGGATGTTTTTTTTTTTTTTCTGTTTAAACCGACTGACCAATGGTTGGCCACGTCAACGTTGTCCGGTCATAATTTTCTGCAAACAGTCATCGGTTAACATCCGTAATCAGTATCCTGGTTAAAATCCTCGGATGCTATGCAACAGAGCCCGCCTAATAATACATAAAACGTGCCTTAAATGTTTTTAAATTGTCACAGCCAAAATTGCAATTTTGATTAAAATTTGAATTGTGCAGCCCTACTGGTTATGATTGAGCTTTTTACTTTTTACTATTGTTGTCAAATGATATAAATTTTGAATCTGAATAATCACAATTAAATACACTTCCTTTTAATAAAAAAAAATCTAATCAGATTCTGCATTTTATTTTTCATGAACAAACTCGATATAAAAGGGAATACATGTACATAATGATTTTGTTGTAAGCTAGATAACATTTTAGCCAAACTCATAGCAGAATCCCTGACTAACGTACACTTTAGTGTGACCTTAAACTTTGACCTTCATTGCTCAAAATATACTGGGTTCTTCCTTGACCCATTATCTGTCATTCCTGAAAGTTTAATCAAAATCACTTCGGGACGTTTTGCATAATCTTGCTGACAGACAGACAGACAGGCAAACAAATAAAACAAACAAACAAACAAACCGACCCGAATTTAATCCCTCCTTGACAGAGGTAATAATTCCCCAACAACACATATAGTGAACTCTCAGTTTTAGGTGCATACAGCACATTGTATAACATTATCCTCTGAAATACGCTTCTAACGTCATTCATCATAAGTGTCAGTTCATAGGTGAGATGTGTAAAGGACACAAATAATGCATTTCTCTACTCAAACCACCTAAAACACTGGTTCTGCTTCTTTTTCCTAATGAACCCGTGACTTTTTACTCAAGTGAAAGTAAAGTACAATCTCAAACATTTAAAATATGTTTGTTTACCAAAATTAAAACATTTAAAATGAATAATTCCCCAAAAACACATATCTAATCTGTCACCCTTAGGTGCATACACCATATCATGTAACATTTTCCTCCAAAACCATCTTCCAAATAGTATACCCGTCATCTATTACTTTTGACTCTGTTTCATTGTGTGCTGGTGTCTTTACTCTGCCATCTGACTATATTTTTCATTTTCGTTTTTTTTTCCCCTGCATCTGGGATGTTTCGACCATCGATACAAAACCAAAGTGATTGTGGTTTTTCAGGCCTCTACTCTTTTTGCCTTCCTCAGTTATTGAACAGAACAGATGGATGGGGAATAAAAAGCTACGCAAAGCAAACAAATGGACAAACCTGTCGATGACAAACAACTGAAATGAGGATGCATTTTGCTTTGTGTTTGAACTTTATATCACCTCAAAGTTTTACAAAGGTGCGGGTGTCTTTAATGTTTTGGAAACGTCTATACTTCCATCATCTGTGTCTTATCACTATGAAAGTCCTCCTGACTACATGAAAGATCAACATGGGGTCTGAAACTACATCCTGAAAATGATACTTTTACACAAGGCCATATCTTCCTAAGTGCCACCCAAGTCGATTTCATATCACAACACACAGCCTAACAACTACAAGTTCCAAGAAATGTTTTCCCAACACTATTTTGTAAAAAGCATCAGTACAACATCCTGTGCTTTGCACCATCCGATGACTAACCAGACAATTCAGATAACATTTGCAGCTAACATGAGCAATAGAGGAAGGTGCTAGACCCATCTGCAGCACTGGCATTGTGCTAATAATGTGTGGAAATGGCTCTGGTTATTTTAAGCGATCATTTTAACTCATAAAGACCCGAACATCCACCACTGACCAAATTCATCCTCTGATCTAAAAAGTTTCATACTTAAACCTCGTCTGCACCCACAGATATAATATAATATAAAATATTTCGTCCTTGCCCACTCCACACTGTAAACCTGAACATTCAGAATAATTAAATATATTAAGTTATGAATACTCAAAGTTTCAGAAATGGTACTACTAACTGAAATGTATTAATTTGCTGTAACATGTTCTTCTTTTGAAGTAGCTACTTCCAACTAATTGGAACTATTGTGGATATAAATGAACATAATTTAACATATGAGGTACAACCTAATTAAGTCATTAAATGATGAGGATATTGTAGCGACTGTTATTTTTATTGTTTCAAATAAGGATAATTGAAAAATTACTCAGAATCTATACCTAATGAATTTAAACCTGAAAATAGAACCACCGATCACATCTGTGGGCTCCGTAGAATAGGTGTTGGGGTTGTGTAATGCAATGAAATGTGTCTGATACTGTGTGAGGTTGTGGTAACGTGTGCACTCTGTGTGCTTGTCTGTCAAACTACCACTAGACTGGCTGCACCGCCGAGCTGAGTCTGTGGTCACCTCCCACAAGTGTGGCGCCACACCCATCTTGGCGCACTGGTCTGCCAAACTACCAAAGTGTGTGTGTGTGTGTGAGCTGACAAAGTGTTTTCTTTTCTCAGTGACTAACTTCAACTGCATAATGAGGCTCAGTGACCAGTCAAGATTTTTTAGAAATGTCGCCATCCCTAGTCCTTATGAAACTCTGAAGACACTGAAATGGAAATTGTTTCGGCACCATGTAGGACTAGAGTATGTAAGGGCCAGTCTGTTCAATGTTAACTTTACATGTTTAAAATATTTAATGCACATGTTACTCTGTAAATATATTTAGTTTATTGTGGTTTTTACAGGATTATTCAGCTGCCATCTTTTTTTTTTTTTTTTTTTTTTACATGAAAAACAGCATAGTTTTTTTTAATTACGTAATTATTTTTACAGTGTAATTCTGTGTAAATGATTGGATGAGGCATAAGATTGTTAAATGATGTAAATAATGTTTGGGGTTGTCTACGTTCATCACATTTTCAAAAGGATAGTTACTAGATGCAAACCTTTCCATGATGGCATTTAACATATTTCTTCAGCTCCTATTACAGATACTTAACCATCATCTATTCTGTCTTAACACTGACCAGAGGTAAATACTATCAGGAGCATTATACAGAAGAGCTTATGTTCTTCTTCATCCTGTTCATCTTCCTACTGTGAAAAATCCAACTTTTTATATTAAGGAGGACAAATTATGTCGATTTAAGAGCATGATTCATAAATCAGAAGCACAAATGATTAAATTGAGAGGACAAATTTGAACATTTCTGAGCATGATTTATTAAATTGAGCATGGGATTAGTTTTTTATTCCTTCTGGGTTCTGCACGTTTTTAGTAAATGAAATGTTCCTTCAGGCGTAGTTTTACCAAGGCAAATCTTTTACATACTTCAGAAGTTTACTTATCAGGATATAAATAAACCGATTACATACTCCAAACCTGCCCAGAATGACTACACTTTGTTACTTTGAACTAAGATGCAGATTCACCAGCTTCGTCCCACGTTTTCTTGTTCATGTTATATGAATGAGGACAGGCGCCCTTTATTTTAACCTTCACATACAGTCGTGGAAACATTATTGGCCCATCAAAAGTCCTCGCAAACAATAGTTTTGGAATCCAGTACTATCTCTTGTGTGTATCATGTGACTAAAACGGAGAAAAGAAAACATGGAATGAATAAAAGCCTTGTTTTCGTCAGTACAATGACATGGATAATGATGTAAGAACTGAAGTGATTATGGTTATTATCAAGAAAAGATGGAAAATGGATAGATATCCGCTCTGAAATTGAACTATTATGAGCAATTTTTGTTGTTCATTATATTTGTCCAACAAATGTACCTTTAGTTGTACCAGACATTAAAGTGAACAACAAAGTGAACAAAACAAGGGTGATGTATTGTTTTCTATGATTGAATATATAAAAGATATACTGAAGTTAACGTTTTGTCATTTTTCATACAATACAAAAACGAAAGATCATATTTTCCCGAAATAGACTTTTTTCTTCATGTTCGAATTCTATTATTCTTATCAAACTGAATGCCTATTTTATTGCTGAATATATCGTATTTCAATGTAAAGACACTCTTTTGGAATGCTCTGTTCTGTTCTTTATTTTCTTAATATTTATTTTATGACCTAAGCACGATATTATTTCCCAATTCATATTCATGCAATGTTCATTTTATTTATGTATTTATTAGCACATTGAACTACAGTACCTTCTTTGTTACATAATATTGGGAAATACATTATTTTGGTGGAAGATAAACACTTGAAGATGCACACCGTGGTATTAAAATGACTAAACTAAAATCCATGTAACAAGATTTGTCTCCCTGTGTCATAATCTTTCATTTTCAGTGAGTTGTTGCCCAGTAGGAGGTATGTGACTCACACTGTCACTTATTCTGGCACAGGGAATACTCCATACCAGCCCAATGTTTTTTTTGTTTGTTTTTTTTTTAAATCTTTTTTTTTTTTTTTTAACATTAGGTCATCTTTCTCATTTCTTATCTAGCTTCTATATGAAACAAAACCCTAGCCTAATTAAAGATTATAACCCAGCTAAAAAGTTTTAAGATGTCAGATAATGTTGGCAGAAAGCAAATGAGATATGAAAATGTATGAATATTGTGATATTATAGTGAAGATCATGTGTTTTTTTGCCATTTAAAATTGACATTAATTAACATAATTTACAGATTATGCAAAATATACTACAAGATGTAAATGGTGTTGGAGTTTAGTTCTATAAGAATGAACCTTATGGGTGGAATTATAAAAAATGTTCAGACTTCATCAGACATCTTTAATTAAGAAAGAATTTAAGGATGTGTTTTTAGTCAAATTAAATGATCTAATGAACAGTTAAATAATCTTTTTAATGTAATACGTGTGAGTTCCAGTTCTGTTTAGAAGATAAGTCTGGATTAAAGAACTACAATATTATGGCTGCTTTATTGACAAAAGACTGAAAATAAATACAAGTAATATTAACCCATAAAGGCCCAGTGACACTTTTATGACACTTAGCATATGATGTTTTCCCTCTATTTTTACCCAGTCTGAAGTAATATTATCCTCTTTTGGTTTTTTTTCTCAGTGAAAATCATGTATTTTGTCATATTTAATTTACTGATGATAGACGTTAATAAAAACTGAGATTGAAGTTGAGGGTTATTTTATGAGAAACAGAGGAAACTGAAGAAAAAAATCAACTGGACAGAAAACCGGCACTTCCACCCACTGTCATTGATCCAAATCATGTATTAGTTTTTTTTCTTGTGAATCAATATTTTAGAAGATGACAGTGTTTCTATGGTAATAATGGACATTCTGAACATCCAAATGGGTCACTTCTGATGACCATGAAAAGATGAAAAACTGTATTTTACACCAATTATTTATATGAATTGATAGAATGGATCAAACATTTACATCGGATGGTTTTGTTAGAAGTTGGATGTTTGGGTTTTTCTGGGTTAAAAAAGGCTGTTTAGTAACTGGACTGATAGAAACCTTACTGGGGTTCTATGTAGTTTTGATTACTCGATATTAGAAGGAAGGCCTGGACCAGAACACAGATAACAAGTATTCAGAGAATGCTGAATTGTTATAACTGATAATGGGATTTTTGACATTTTAATTCATTGTGACCTCCACCTTTGACCTTTACTCAAATGAATCATTACATCTGATGTGCATTAGCTGTATGTATATGCTCATGTAATTTCATGATATCTCAAATATTCATTGAGTTATAGCATGATATGTCTCTACACAGGCATGCACCCGCACACAAATACACACACACACACACATATATACATACACACACACACATACACACACATATATACATACACACACATATACATACACACAGCGATTACAATAATCTCTCCCAACCAATGTCGGACGAGATTAATTATTTTGAAATTCAAAATAATCTAGTGTCTTTTAATCTTTATGTACTGTGTGTACATAAAAATCCCAGAAAAAAATGTTAAGATGGTGATTCTACAGTTTTACCACCATTGACCAATTACACAAGGGGACATTTTGGGGGGAAAATCTGTCGAATTAGATTTTTACGGTGATTAAAACTAAGATTTTCATGTTGATTGCAAAGTTGCAGTCAGTATTTTTTTTCTAGCGCATTAACTATTTTTCTCCATACCAGGTGTGTGCAGCTCCCAATAGGTCAGTAGAATGACAGTAGAATTAGACATATCTTTTGTAAAAGCATAATAGTGTTAAATAAACATTACAGTCATGCCTGTATTTTTTATATTTCATTGTATATTAATATTTGAAAATTCTTATAAAACAAACACATACCGGTAAAGTACAATATTTTTCATGGGGATCCTATAGTTCAAACAGTTGATGCGATAGAGAAAAACTGAGATCTAGCTGTCAGATCTAACTCAACCAAAGTAGTGATATAGGTCTGTGCCTTCTGAATGCTTTTCTAGTTTTGCTATTTTTTCTTTTTTACCAATAAACACAAACATTTATTTGCATTTGTTGGTATCTGTCCGATGCAGCCACATGTTTTTGAAATGCAAAAACTATTTTTTTTCCAAATATTTCATGGTAATGTTTGAGATTTTGTACAATTTTAAAGGTGTCTGATAGTATTTTTCCATTGATGTAATTGTTTGTCACCTGTGGTGGCAGCCTGTTACTGCTTCTACTGTAGTAACCAAGTAATTTTCTGTAAGAAATCAATAAAGTACCTATCAATCAATCAATTAGTATCTTTGGCAGAACTTCACAGCTCTTTATTTTAAAGAGTGGAATGGAAATTTTAGGTTATTTTTAATATTTAGAAGTACAAACACTGCATGGAACCCCTTTAACAGTTGTTTATTCTGATGAATGGAATCAGAACAGCTTGTCTGAGATCAGCTGTGTGCTACATGAAGAGTCTTGGAAGCGTGTGACGAGGAAAACAAGTGTCCTATTGCTCAGGGTCATGAGGGGTGGTGGTGCTGTCCCAGCATGCATTTGGGTAAGAAAGGATGGTACATAAAAAGGGTCCCTAGTTCATCTCATGGTTAATGTATTAAACCTGCAGAGTCACACACAAGGACAATTTAATGTTCAGGAGGCTGAGATGAACTAAACATCCAGGAGACCAGAACTGGATCCTGAATACACGATGTCTGTCCCAGCTTCATTTGGAATTTGTAAAATGTCTCAGAAGGAGAAGCTTTTATTCTGAGCACTAGAAAAAAGTTTGTTTGTGTTCTGTTGGGTTTAGAACTCAAACTCGTTTTAGTTCAAGGGCCACATTCAGCTAAATTTGACTGGGTTGCGCCGAACCAGTGAAATAATATAATACTGTACATAAATAATGTCAACTCTATAAATGTAAATGGAATGTAAAATTAAATCATGAAAATGTTTCCATTGACAAACGATCCTCTCTACAAATACACAACATATTTAATATTAGGCAGATTATTCTTAATATTGCACTGACTTCTCTTGAAACACGTCACATCCGTCATATTTGTTCACAGATTATTCAAACCTTATGTGAAATTATACTTTAGTGTAAATATGTGAAAATATTTACATTTACAAAGAGAAAAAATTGGAGTTGTGAATATTTTGTTTTGTTTTTATAGTATTTTACTGGTCTGACCCACTTCAGATTGAATGGGTCTGAACGTAGAATCTGAACTAAAGTGATGATTAATTAATATCTATCTCTTTTTTTCATTTCACAAATTCATCTCAAGGGCCAGACCCTTCGGTGGGCCGGATTAGGTCCCCGGGCCTTATTTTTGACACCTGAGGTTTGGAAGAAGGAAGAGTGTATGCTGTGTACTATTCTGTCAAAGTTTGGATGAGTTGAACAGGAGAGAAATGTTGACAGAACATGTAAAGTCAAAAAACATTAATGACATGTCATAAAATTAAATAAAAAAAAAGTAAAAACTACAGATTCACTGTAAAAGTTTATTTTGATAAAATTAAACAACTGTTTAATACATCATCATATACGGACGGTAGACTGCCCACAGCAAGTTTCACACCTCCAAAATTACATTAAAAAACAGTGAAGCTGGACGGTATCTGTTCTTTTTTTCTGCTCCAAATCATCATCCTGTCCTATAAATATCTGGTACAAAAAGAAAGAATTTACAATATAAAGAAAAATATGTGGACATTTTTTGTTTAAGCCTTCAGAGCAGACCACAGTCACAAAAAACACTACTGGAACAAACTGCCGCTTTTACTGGAAATGCCAAAACATATGATACAAACTCCTGATAGGAAATCAGAGCAACAAAAAGTCCGAACCACGAGCTGTTCTGACTTCATCGTCTCATATCTCACTTCAACCATGCACTGAGGTTGGCTGTTGTCACGGTGACCTTTTGCTTCAGTTTTCAGATTGACATCAAAGCAACAGACAGATTTGTCGCCTTCCAGTGTCATTTAGTTACAACATTGAACGACAAAAGCCTCTCGTCTCTGGATGAGACGCGGAGGCGAGCTGAATAAAACTGCAAAGCAAATAAGGAAATCTGTGTGTTTATGTCTGTGACAATGCAGCAACTGAAATCTGTGCCAGAATACCTTTGGGTGAAAACATTTGGATCATCTCCTCGAACTCTGAGTACACAAGAGGAAACAGGTACAAGAAGGAAAGACTATGCAGCTAAAAAACAGATTACTGGAAAAGACATTCAAGCTGCGACGCTAGCTGTGAAGTGGAGCCGTCGCTTTTTCCCCCAAAAAATAAAAAAATTAAAAAATCAAGCTTGAACACATACACTGCAAATCAAGTGTCTGTATGTTCGGTTAGTTATGTGGTAGGGTTTGGTTTTAAACCTACACGCATGTCATTGGACTTCTCAAATGAAGGCTGAAAGTTTAGTGTTCGCCCCTTCGGTTTTATCTTCCACTTTGGTCTCCAACGACTTGCAAGAAAAAATTTTTGGCTCCAATTTATAACCAGCTTGTTACTATGTTCTTAAATATGGTACATTTTAGCTCAGCCCTCCTCCTTCTCATCCTCTTCCTATCAGGAGAGAATAGACCTCATCAGACGGACAATTCTTACCAAGTGTATTTTTTCTATTTTGTAGTTGCAATATCTCATCACACTTAAAATAAGACAGAAGCAACTAAAAGAGGAATGTTTTTCAGTGAGATATAAAGATCTGATTTCAGGGTTCCCACTCTTTTTAAGGTAGAATTTTCCAGGACATTTCCATGAGCTTTTTCAGAAAATTAATGACAGGATTTGGCCATAAACTCATAGTCTTTAGTCTGCCATTTCTGTGACCATTAACAAGCTAGCAGAAATTAGCATCGCCAATTTAATTGACATGGGCAAGTTGGACTTTATTAAGAAACAAAACAGTTAGTTATCCACTGTGGTCATACACTGTAAAACTGAATAAGTTAGCAGAACTCCAAAAATTTAAGGCAATCGATTGCCTCAATTATTTTAAGTTGATGAAACTTAAAAAAATACAAGTTTCCAGAACTTCAAATGTCGATGCTTCTTAAACTATACTTAAATTAAAACATTACTTAACGTATTGTCAGGTTCTGTCAGTCCTACTGGGAGATTAAGTCAGGGTTCAGTGTCTTTTGCCCAAGGACACTTGGACATGTGGACAGATAGAGCCGGGACACTGACTGTAATTTTTTTAATTGTGATAGAAATTGGTGGTTATTTGAAGTGCTATGAAATTGTATTTCATCATCTACTACATCAGTTAAGTTTCTTTTTTTTTTCAATCATCCTTATTTGAAACAATAGAAATAACAGTACAATATCATTCTCAGCATTTAATGACTTAATTCGACTCAGTTGTACCTCATCTATGTTTTTAAGTTATGTTCACTTATATCCACAATAGTTCCCCTGAATAAAAAAAATATCAGTTGTAAGTACTTAAAAAGAAGAACATGTTACAGCAACATTTGAGTTAGTAGTACTATTTCTGAAACTTTGAGTATTCACAACTGAATATATTTAATTATTCTGAACATTTGGGTTTACAGTGGTTTGTAGCCATGCGCTGAGTACATTTATATGATTTATATGTATATTAATTTCCATGTTAGTTTGTCCTTTCAGCTAGGCTACGTTAAGAGTTAAGAGTCTGTGAGACGACTTTGTTGTGATTTGGGGATTTATAAATAAAATTGAATAGAAAATTGAAAGATTCCAAACCAAACTGTCTATCGTTGTAGGTGGAGTCATTACACAGCAGAGGTAACGACTTAACTTATCTGTCCTTGCCTTACAAACAACAAGTGGTTTAAAACAGAAAACATAAAAAGCAAAACCTGAGAAATACAATTCCAGCACAAGAAATATTCTTTCCAGGACATTTAGCCATTTAAAAAATAAAATAAAATTCCAGATCATTTCCATGACTGGAAAAGGATGCTGTAAATTTTCAGGTTTTCCAGGACACGTGGGAACCCTGTGATTTGTAGAAAATTATCTTTAAAATGTTCAACAAATTTTATTAAGATCATTTTCACTTATTCTATTGGTAGATTTTTTTTTTTTGCTTGAATTAAGCAAAAAAACAAAAAAATCTGCCAATGGAACAAGTGAAAACTATCTTTGTAAGATTTCTCAAAATAAGATTTTCCAGATCTATTATCTAAAAATGAATTGTTAAATCTATTCTTTAGATGATTGTCTTATGTTTAGTGGGATGAGATATTTGGATATTTATATCATAATATTCCACTAAAACATCCAAAATAGAATAAAAAATGTTCTCAATCAAAGCGGATTAAAATTTGGATGTAAATCTTTGACATTTCATTTAATAGTGGCTGATTTATTTATTTTTTCCATCACTTGCCTACAAATATACATATTATCGAACCCCTGAATCATCAAAACAAAATAATTTAACTTGTCTGAAAAGATGTGAAACAACAAAAACACTTTTCTTCTCGCTTTGCTGCTAAAAATAAGATAACTTCATTTAGCATTCATGTTATTCCTTCCTATGTTTAAAAGTGAGCTTGATATTTTTACTAAAAAGTGACAAGACTGTGAAGACAAGGTGTCCTGTGTCCCTAAGATAAAGACTATTGCAGTAAAAGTGATGAAAATACTTTATTTTTTAATATTGATTGAATGTTTAAATGCCTATATGATATCCAAAGTTGTATTTTGTTGCTAAAAAAAAGTAAAACAGAAGATTTATAGAACAGTTTAATCACACTTCTGACACAATATACACTTAATCAAGAAGAAATGATGCTGTGAACATCTTTTTGTGTGCTGCATTAAAAAAAAAAAAAGTGTAAACAAAACAAAACAAAATCAGTGCATTTATTCTCATGAGTTGTCCTCTTTTTACTCTGTGTCCCGAAGAAGGCGAATTCAATCGAGGATCCTTCACAACAGCTCCTCTGGAATGGTCATTTTGTACAAGACAGAAAAAAAAAAAAAACAACCTGAAAAAAAGAAGAAAAAAAAAAGACAAAAGTAATCATGTCAGAGTCATTAGCCCCCTTCAGTCTAAGCCAGCCAACAGGCGTCCACAGTTCAGCTCGAAGGGCAGCAGAAGGGCACTTATTCAAAAAAACAAAAAAACAAAAAAAAAAGGAACATTTCCTCACACTCCACTTCATATCGGCAGCGGTGTGTGGTCCACTCCTGAAATGACTACAGTGGGGCTTCTGTCGACTGACCTGGTTCAAACACTTTCCCTCCATTCACTTTGCCTTGAATGCTGTGTCTCCTGCAGCTTTAAAGCAACAGGAATGGTAGCAGACATTTGGTAACCCAGGAGAAGATTAAAGCCAAGCCTGAAAGTGTGAAAAGTCCAATAAAAAATACAGTCCAGGTTAGATTCAAAACTCCAATCAGGCCTGGAATGAGCATCTGAAGAGGAAAAAGTCCCACTGGTGGAGCTGTAGGTCTGTGGGCTCCACCGCAGTGCTGGTTGATTTACATTTCTACATCCATTAGTTTGCATTCCCAACAAAGATATTCAGGACACTTTTGAGTTTTTTTCTCCTTTTGAAAATGACTTGGTAAGCTCCGTTTTTTTTTTTTCTTTTTTTTTCCATCCACGTGCAGGGCAAAGATCAGGTGGCGCTCCTTAAGTAACCAGTGTTTGGGAAATTCCATTCAATGAAATTCCACCGTATGGGTTTTGTGGTCTGTTTTATGTATATATGTGTGTGTGTGTGTGTGTACAAGTATTTAGAAAAAGTTAGCATTTCCTTAAAGCTCATCAGCAAACTTCACCATCTCTAGGTGTTGGCTGCTGCTGTCGTCAACCCTGCACTTTTCTGAATGCGTGAGTGTGTAGGTGTGTGTGTATGTGTGTGTTTTGATTGTGTGTTTGTGTTGGATTCGTCAGTGTCTCTGTTAGGAGAAGTCACTGTCCTCGGCGCCGTACAGGTCGGCTAGTTTTCTGAACCTGGGTCCCCAGTCACTCAGGTAGTGGTAGTCCTGCTCGGCTTCGGACGACGCCGAGCCCAGGGAGCTCAGCGACTCGGCCACTGACCCCGCCCCCTCGTAGGCGTAGGTGGCCAGCGAGTCGTACGGCGGCGCTGTCGGGTTACAGTCGTTTTCCAGGACTCTCTGGTTGATGAACTCGCGTACGTCCCCGTTGTCCCGTGACCCCGCGTTGACCGGTGGCATGATGAGGCTGGGGGCGGAGGGGGCGGGCCGGCGGTGGGCTGAGTATAGCAGGGTGTCAGTGGGTATGATGTCACGCCTCTGTTTGGCTGATTCCTCCAACACGGCGGCAGTGTCTGGGTGTCGCAGAGCTCCGATGTCGAAAGCCTGGGTGTCCTCCTCGCCGCCGCCCTCGTCATTGTAGCTCACCACGTTGTCCCGGACGTCCTCCTTGGAGATGATCAGTGGCTCCTGCTTCCTTTGGCGTTTTAAGGCAGTGAATAAAACCACGATCACTAGAAAGAAAATGGCAGAAAAATGGAGGATTAGACAGTGATGATGGAACGAAAAAACAAATCACAGCTGACCCTGTTTCAGTCATTATCATTTAAGGTAAAATTAACTCATTGACATGGATTAATCCAGATCACAGAATGACTCTGATTGGCTGCTGATGCATTTAAGCTAGTTTGTCCAAGTAGAGTTTGTGTTGTACATGTGCAAATAGTCAGTTGTTTCAGTAGTGACAGGCAGCAAAACTAACCCATAAAAATAGAAGATGATAAACAGCAGGTTGAGGACGACAAAAACTGATGATGGAACAGTCGACAGACACAATGTGTTATCCACACTCTGCAGGAAGGAGTTTTATTTTCACCAAAACACTTCCAACTTCAAATCCCACATTAATATGAACCATGCATTAGTCACTTAAGCTAACTCATTTCCCAGTTTTCGGTAAATATTCCCTGTTCCCTTCTGTCTTGCATCTATTTGGTGATGAAAAATGGATTAAAAATGAAGGATATTTAACCATGATTAATCAAAATTAACCCATAACAGCCCTGTGATTAATCGGTTTAAAATGTTACTCATTTGACAGCACTATTATTACAGACTAAATAGTACCTATGGTGTCGACAGAATAATGATTCCATAGTCAATAACGCTGTTTACTGTCAAGTTAAAACATTTATAAACACGTAAAATAAGTCTGTCATCTTTACATTTGGGAACAATGAATAAGCTGTGTATTGATTAGTAGACAATAAGTTAAGCCCTCTTGTTTACAGTGAAAATACTATCTTATTAAAGTTAATAAATCCTTTATTATACACTTAATAACATGTAACTGCTGTAAGTCATAGTAGGACACATCAGAGACTTATTACCAATTAACCAATGGTTACATTCATATATAGTATTACTGACGGATCATCTCAAATCTCACATATCTACCCTTTGTTCCACATATACTTTTTATTTGACCATTCTCTTTGTTCTGACCATTCTCTTTGTTCCTTGGTAAACGTTAGTCTTTTCCACCCTATCAGTTAAGTTCAGTATAAAGAGCTATGACATTAAACTCCAATAAAAGCGAAAAAAAAAATGCATGCATAATTCTAAAATGGCATATGTAAAGACATAAAACTGAGTAAGAGTTTGTGACAGACGCATACAAGGTGTAGATGGATTAAATGCTAAAGTGTTTGTGAAAACACAAGCCCACTTTGAGGCAGACAGGGAAGACAGCAGTCCCTGATTTTTGGAGAGGGCTCAGCCATAAATAATCATGCAGAACATTTGATTGGCTAAGCTCATGCAGGCCAGTCTGAATTTAAATCATGTAAGAGCATAGTGGCAACAAGAAAGAGCAGAGGCGGAGTTGAGGTCAGGGAACTGAAATAACTGATATGCATACACAGTAGCGCTGCAAAATCACAGCATGAAATGTGTGTGAAGGAGCAAGAGAGCGAAAGAGAGAGAGAGAGAATCACACAAAGCAGAGGCAGGTTTACAAAGACAAGAAAGATGAGGCAGATGCAGAATGTACAGGGGACGGAGTAAAACACACCTGGTGGATGACAGATAAACACATGCAGGGACAAATGAACAGGATGCTGTATGTTGGTGGTGACACTATGTTCCACTGAATACGTCCATTTTTTTAAAGTGCGATAACACATTCTTCTTACAACATTGGTGTGATCTCACCTACTTGTTTTTTTAAAGCAGCGTATGACGTTTGTTACCAATTTTTTTATGAAATCTATTAAAACCCCAGTGGCAGACTTTCTGTGATACCACACCTGAACCACTCCCTTCACAATGACCGACTTTGACGTGTACTCTGTTTGTTGACATACCAAACTGAAACCAAACCATCGCTTGGACCCTTTCAGAATTTGGAAATGTTTCAATGTATCGATAGGATTAATGAGGCAGCAGTAATTAAATATTTTTGGATCAGTAGATTCTCTTGTGTGTGTGTGAGTGTGTGGGCCGTATGGGTCAGAGTGAAATGAATGCATGAATAAATATAGTGTTTTTTTCGGGGGGGGGGGGGGTTGCAATGGCTACTGCCATAGTACACAACATATAATTTTGTCTATTTCTACAGACTAATCAAATGTTATTTGTACTAGGGATAATGGGACATGGATACTGTTACATGAACTCATTCACCTCTTGTATTTTATTTTTATTTACATTTTTTTTTTTTTTTTACTCATTATCCAGTACAAATCTTCTGAACCCACTTTAACCTCACTAGGGTCACGGGGGTCACTGGGGGCCTAATCCAGCTACAATGGGCGAAGGTGGGGAACACCCTGTATGAGACCCCAGTTCATCGCAGGGCTGAACATATATTCAGATCCTCCAGGATTTCGCCATGTTTCGATTTGCCACTTCCAATGTAAAGTCAGTCGATCCCTGTGAATTCAGCGCGATGTTGAAATTTTAACAAATTACCACGACTTTCCTGCAAAATGTGACCAATCATTTGTGACGTCTTGAGCTGCTCCTTCAGTCTTTTCCTGTTTATATTACAATACGAACAAACATGTGTACAGGCAGCAGTTCACATTTGACGGCTAAAATGATGCTCTAGTACCAACAGGTGTATTTGGAAGAGTACTTTCTTGCTACATTTTTGTCATCCAGTAATATTTTATTTTCCATATTTGAAAGGTTGTTTTAAAATCTCAGTGTCTTTGTTCTATTTTTCTCAGAAAGTGACTCAACTACACAGTACTCATAATACTATTTTTTTGTTTGTTTGTTTTTTGACTGGCTGAGATATTTATATTATGTTTTATAACTTTGTGTAGTGTTGTGAGGTCACATGTACTTTAACCCAACAGATGCATTTGGAAAAATATATTTTGTTGCATTTTTGTAATCGTGTATTTGCTATCTTGGTAAGGTAGTTTTGAACACCGTATCACAATGAATTTGAATTCATTTTCCAGTAACTAAATATTTGAAATATTACTTAATTTTGATTACAAAAAGGGAAAATTACAATTATTTATCACAACTTTAACTTCTTCCCGTAACAAAAGCCTAAAAATCTCTGCAACTTTAATCACAATTTTTCAACATCAGACATTTTAGGACGGAACAATCTCAGTCTGGAGGGACTGATATATAGACAATCACTCTCACATTCACACCTATGGGCAGTTTAGATTAACAAATTAACTTATCAGTGCATTATGTGGATGGTGGGAGGAAAACCCACACACACTGTGAGGACATGCAAACTCCACACAGAAAGGTCTGGTGCTGGAGGCACGAGTGCTAACCCCTGCACCACCTTTTACTGTGGCCATACACGGTAAATACTTCAGTTCATTGTTTCGTGCATTTTGCTATCACAGTACTGTCGCAATGTAAGCAATGACATAACAGTCATAATATATGGTACACAAGAGGAACTGTTCTTTTAAAGACTGCACATGTTGTTTTATGGTGTTCTTTGCTCTGCAGGCTGGAGAATGTGGGCGGAGCTACATGGTGCATAGATACACTTGTGTGCAGTGGGACTTTTAAGGTCTGTGTCAGTTCAATGCTGTGGTTCTGTGGAATTCTGCACTCCGATATAAATCATGCCACTGGGACAACGTTCAATGTCAGATTTGGTCAGCTGATGTCCCATATCCACTGCTGATATTTCAGGCAATTTTTAAAATTTATTTATTTATTTTAAATCACATTGACCGTAAAATACAATTAAAACGTTCAGATAAGTGTGATTCCTATGCAGCAATATAAACAAAATGATTAATACATGTACACATTGTACTCTAA
Source organism: Siphamia tubifer (assembly GCA_020466265.1). Classification (NCBI taxonomy): domain Eukaryota; kingdom Metazoa; phylum Chordata; class Actinopteri; order Kurtiformes; family Apogonidae; genus Siphamia; species Siphamia tubifer. Next base: position 13,206,670 of record CM035799.1, read on the forward strand.
ACATTTATTGAGCTTGAAGATTTGCACATACAGATACCAGATCTATTTTTTTTTACTACTGATCAAATGCCAGCTTTAATAATTCAGGCTGATACTGGAAAATATAAAAATACAATACAAATAAAAATAAACTAATATATCGGCCTAATATACATCAGTCAGTCAATATAAGAGTCTGCCTCAACTGTGCTGTCTATTGAACTTATCAAAGGTTGCTGATAAATGATGCAGTGCTATATTGTACCAACTTCTCTGCATCGCATGCTTCTATGACACACTTCTATACTTTGAGGAACTGAAGTACTTTTACATGACGTAACACAGTAACAGTGGAGGCAAAAGTATTGGTCAGAAATGGTCGGTAAGGGCTGTTCAACAGCGCAGTAAAGCGAGGAAAATATTTTTATATAGTATATGCTTGAGCCTACATTGACTTTTTTAGGTGGATAAAATAAATTTTTCTGCTGCCCCCGCTTAGCCTCTGCACTGGTCTGCTTTTACTAAACGCCATCTTCCATAGGTCACACACTGACTATGGATAAGTGCCTCATACAGCCCCACTTCCAAAAAATAATAAAAAAAAATAAAATCAGGACTGACCCTTTAAAATACCATTTAAAAGCGTATCTCACCACTTGTATTGAACTGTTTCAGTCTTTTTGGACTTGGAATGTAATGCTAAAGTAACTGTGCTCTTTCTATCACCATGTTAATTCTACAGTGATCAAATGAAGTAAATAAGTAAGTGGAAATCATAATGTGTCCTTAATAATCCATGTTATACTGACAATTGAATTTTGACAGTAGTGAAACATGAGCATATATAAAATCACAGTGTTAAACTGAAGTGATGTTCTTTTAATTAACAAGAGTCTGATTAAGATAATGAGGTTATAGTGTTTAACCAGAAATACTGCTTTAATAAGTTATTAACGCAGTGAAGGGAGGCATTCAGTAGAAGTGTGTGTGTGGAGGCTGGTGATGGCTGGTTGCTGTCGTCTCTCTGCACTCATGTAAGTGTGGACACTGCATTATAGCACTGCCTACGTCCTCTGTGTGTGTGTGTGTGTGTGTGTGTGTGTGTGTGTTTTTCCATACATCTCTGTGTCTTGCTGTGTGTAGCATGTGTGTGTGTGTGTGTTTCCATACATCTCTGTGTCTTGCTGTGTGTAGCATGTGTCTGTGTGTGTGTGTAAGAGAGTGTGTGTGTCCACTAAGTCTGCAATGACTGCACTTTCAGAGGCATAAATATGTATTCATTTTCCCAGCAGCCCACTAGACTGTGACCACTGCATGAATAAGAGGATAAGTGGGGATGTGGTGGCAGATGAGATGCATTCATTTCCATATGAGGTATGATTGTGACGAGCAGCGGCGGACTGGAGCTCTGAGCCAACATTGTTTTCCATTATGGCAAATGAGAAAGCAGGACAGACGTTTGTGCTCACAATCAAGAACACACAGAACCATGGCGAAGATACCCGTACCTACATTTCACACCTATCTACCATCAATCTATCTGCATTTTCACACTGTCTAACCTCTCAGATTAAATAAAAAAAAAACCCTGTCACCTTCACTAACTTTGCATTAGTTAGATTGAGAGCGCTATAAAAACCAAGATTGCATTAAGACCACTCTATGATTAGCTCTACCAGGACTGGAAATGTAAAACTGTGGCCATTTAATAAGTGAAATATATATATATATATGTAGGCATAGTTGTCCAGAAGTCAAATGTTCCAGAGATAATTATTTTAAAGTAAAAAATGTGGGATTTATATTCTGTGCCTCTAAAGTGAAGTAGGTCTTCATGTCATGAGAGTTTTCATGACCTTCAATCTATCGTTCCTTGTCAAAAATTGTGGTGCAATGTGTCATTATTTGAGTTTTTAGAGGTACAAGCAGAGTGCATTGACATTGGAAGTCTCTCATTTGATGATGATTCAATAAAAAAGCTTGATTTTCTGTCTGCACGTAGTCACCTTGACCACAAGTCAAATGTATTTGTCGTTATTGTTCCCAAAATCAAAAATAGCAGTGCCCACCCCACCCCACCCCCCTCAGATTTTAGTTATTTCCAATGTCAGATGCATATTCTCAGTCTATCTTGGCCAAGTCTGACACAATTTGATAAATTGTACTGCATGTAGTGTTCTGTTACAATTCTTATTTCATAACCTACCTTCAGGTAAGAGTTTCATACTGCAACAGATCAATTTGGAAAGTGAGAAAAATGATAGAATAAAGTTGCTAAATGTCAGCCTGCTCTGGGCAATTTCAATACATTTACGCACCATAAAGGTCAGAATGTGACTGCGGTCCAAAGTTAGGGACGGCTGGATTGACCACCCAATCATTTCAGCATGTCGACAAAGGTAGAATCCTACTTTGACTAATCTGAAGTTTGGCAAAAGGAAACCGTATTAAACATACACTCGAGTAACTTTTCTTGTGTTCTACTTTCAAGCTCTGCAGTCACAGTAAACAGACTGTGGAGTGAGACTGTGACTGACAGCGTGATGTGGGGCAAACGATCAAACAAACAACTCCAACAGTCTCCAAAACTGTTCAATCTTTTTGTTTGTGTTGCTGAAAACTGCAGCATGATCACTGATATGTTTTAAACAGTGCTTTTCAACCTTGGGGTTGGGACCCCACGTGGGGTCACTTGGATTTCAAATGGGGTCGCCTGAAATTTCTAGTAGAAATAAAAAACAAACTTTAATAAAGAAGAAGAAAAAAAATATATAGATAGTGCCACTGGCCCTGTGCTCATCTGTACCTCACAGCTGTGATGTCTTGCTAGCAACAAAAGGGAGGCATTCAATAGATCATAAAATCTGAATTGAAATCCAATGAGAATTGAGGGAGGAGAAGTGATTATAGTGTCTGATTGGGAAAATTAACAAACTTCAACAAACAAAGTGATACGTTTTTTGCCCAATGCTTAGATCTATCAAGTATCAATGAATTAATCAGAATTGAAATCTATTGAGAATTGAGGGAGAAGAAGCGATTTTAGTGAATTGTGGACGACAGATGACGACGCAGACACTGAATGAACGGACGCTGGACAAAGCGCGATGGCAATAGCTCATCGCGACTTTGTCCGGATGAGCTAAATATATGATGACTCGACAGTTGAAATCCCAATCCATAAAAGACATGTCAAACTGTGTCTGTAAAATGTTCATTGTATCGTCAGTTTGCTGCAGCTCTTTCATTATTCATAGTTTGACTTATTGTTTGCTCAGTATTAATTGTCAGTGTTGTAAATACAAGCTGGACTGACTGTATATAAACTGACCAAGGAAAGGCCAGAAAATCGGAGCACCTCCTTCCCTCTGGAATTGTGCTAGTGAATTCTAATAAGTGCTGTCAGCTCACAATGTTTCAAGCATTTAAAAGGCCATTTTCTGTGCAAATTTTCAATAAACTACTCCAGCTGATGTGAATCATAATTCAGAATTTCTGGAGAGAGCCTCTGATTAAAGAAGCAAAATTACCATGTTATGTCGTATACATGTGAGGTAGGGATGGGATTTAATAACTCTACTTCTTATTACTCCTTTTTAAACAACAGATACTGAAATTATTTTTTAATTACTACTGCAGGATAGCAATTGCTACCAGTCTGTTTATTCATTTAAAGGGAAGATGAGGGTATTGATTTTTGCTTATCTATCCATTTTTTTTGTCTGTTAGTCAGCATGTTTATGCAAAACTACTGGATTAACTTCCATGAAATCTTCAGGAAAGGTGCGAGGTGGTCCAGAATGGATTCCAGTAAAATTTTGTGAATGTAGGTCAAGGACAACAAAAAATATGCTTTCGAAATGATAAAAGAGAGCTCAAATCAGGTAAAATGTTTATGAGGGGGTGGGGTTTGTTGTGCCTGACACCACCTGTTAATGATATGTCATTTATGTATTTATTTTTTTGTTTGTTTTCTTCCTTTGTTGGTTGTTTTCTTTTTACCTCCACCAAGGAGGTTATAATTTTGCTGGCATCCATTGGTTGGTTGGTTTGTGAAAAAGATAACTTAAAAACTTATGGATGGATTTTGATGACATTTTCAGGGTAGGTGGGTCATGAGGAGATCTGGAAATGATTAGATTTTAGGGGTGATCTGGGGGGTGGGGGGGTGGGGCAGATGTTTGTGCTGGCAGTGTTTTTCTAGTTTTTTACTCTGTGACACAAAGTAAACTAAACGTATTTTCTCTACCATTAGTTTGTTGTACTTTGAAAATGTTTGATTTTGCTCCTGCTGAAAACAAATAAATGACGGAATAAAAAACTAGAAGATCACTCTGACAGGCAGAATTAATGGCGATCATATAATCAACCAGCTCTAACTACTATACTCTTTTGTACGATCTTGTAAAGATTCGGTCAATACTTACTCAGTAGTATGATTGCACACAGTAGAATAGCGATGAGTGCTCCGGTGCTGAGTCCTGGAGAACTGCTAAGAGCCTCAGCATTGCACAGCTCCATGTTACCATCACGGTCACAGGTGCACACCCTCACAGTGAGGGTCCCGGTGCTGCTCTGCATGGGGTAGTCACCATCCGTGATCACAACAGGAACCAGGTAGATGCTTTGGTGAAGGCGGCTGTAGCTGGCTCGTCGTGTCAGTATCCCAGCGGTGTTGTCTGAGTATAAGAGACATTTGGTTACAAGATCACCGCGGCACACCCGCAGTGTGTTTGACTCAGTCAGAGACGAACACACTGTGAATAAAAATCACTCTGTTATCATGTTTAAAACGAAGAAGGTGAGTACATGAAAGGGAAAGTCAGTCAGTTTCACAGAGAGAGGCATAGGGACGAATGTATTTATTCAAAATGAGCCGAAGAATAACCATGAAAAGTTATTCCTGTCATTCCAACCCGTGCAGAATTTGTTAAATTTGTTGTATTGCATATCTTTATTTGTGCATGTTTGGACTGGATAATAATAGTAATGTGTTATTTATGTATAAGACACTGTTGTATGGACATGTTCTAATCACAGACTATGGTAATAATTTTCTAAGACATAAAACCACGTTATAATTCATAGTTTTTGTCAATTGATTATTTTACTAAATACATTAGGCAAGCTTACTATTCCTTAAATAAATCTCATGATCTTTTTTCTGAGCATATTTGACAGGAAATAGTCACTTTTTTATACATTGCCCCCTGCATTTGCATGAACAATAATATGTATAGATTAATTTGAGATGGGATGTCTTGGTGTTTTCTATCATCATCCATCACTTGGAAAGTGTGTCTGAACATTACGTTAATGAGGACCTACCTCCATTGTCTCGGACAGTGAAGTTGCTTCGGTACGCCCCTTCAGGAGCCAGGCTGAAGAAGAACTTGTGTCCCGTCGATGGTTCATCGGCATCAACAGCACTCACGGTTTGGATTCTCTGTTAGAGACAGGCCAACACTATCATTAGGATCCCATAGAAAAATGAGCACCAGTACGAAGTACAAACCAACAAAATGAAAATGCTCCATTACAAAAAGAATTGTTCACTACTTGAGCAAAAATAAGTTGGTATTAGCAGCAAAATGTACTTGGAAATTGATTTATTGATAATTCAAAGTAGTTTTATGCTAGATTTGGGTGTTGCTGTGGTAAATTGTATAGTGTGTTTTACTATTTACTTCTACATTTTAACGCTTAACTACTTTATTTTAGTAGTAGTAGTTGATTGCATCATAGAGGCATCATCATATAGTTTCATCACATGCCTATGCATTTTTCAAGAATGCTGTTGAAGAGTTTATTTGGTTAAGAAAAATAATGTATTTTCTTTTTAGATTTAGTTCTGAAATCAGATTCAAAGTTTAAAGCTGTATTAAAAAATACTCAATTACCAGAAGTTGAAATGCAGTTTTTAATTCATGAAGCCCAAACCATTAAAATAATTGACAGGAAATTCCAGTTCTTTGTTCAGAAGGTCCAACAAAGGCTCCAGTTTCAATCAAATGATTTTTTTTTCTAAATATCAATTTCCATGTATGATTTTCAGTTTTGTATCATATTTGATACGTCGGGTCTCAATGCTCAAATATTATTATTGATCAAACAAAAGCATAATGTAACCCAAACATTACCCAAACTTGGTAATTCCTTTTTAAAACTGTCAAACTTGTCCCTCTTTCCTCATTAATGACAGTCTTGTAGTCCAGGGGTGTCATGCCCTTATGAACCAGTTTCATGCATGTTTTAAATATTACCCTCTTCCATCACACCAGGAAGCCATTACATCATCATCAGACTTCTGCAGAGCTGGATGAGGAGCTGATCATTAATTGGACCAGGTGTGCTGGAAGAGCGAAATATTTCAAACTCACAGGACATCGGCTCTTGAGGACTGGAGTTTGACACCTGTGTTGTTGTGTCACTGGAAAAGCCTCGAGTGTAGCGGTGCTCAATCCTGGTCCTCGAGAGCTACTCCTATCCTGCATGTTTTAAATGTAGCCCCCTTACAACACACCTGATTCAAATGATGAACCTCTCATCAAGCTCTGATCAAGCTTGATAATGACCGTCAGGTGTGTTGGAAGAGGGATGCATCATACATACAGCTCTCGAGGACCAGGATTGAGCACCTCTGTTGTAGTGAATGAATTCCTTCCCCTGGTTGATTATCACTGCATTGCGCATGTATCGAATTGGACACATCAGGTTTTTTACAAAACAAAAATATCACATTACGATCAATGTGATATTTAGAGAGCTAAAAAATTCATGTATCAAATATATTTGGCAGATTAGGGTTAAATTAATGATGTTTACTTATTGAGGTTATGTTTTTGGCAGAATTTGCTTGTCTGTTTGTCTGTCTGTTAGTTAGCAAGATAACTCAAAATGTTATGGACGAATCTTGATGAAAATGTCATGATGTGTTGGGGTTGTCACAAGGAACAAATGATTAGATTTTGGTGATGATTCTGGATCACTTTGAAATTTGACATTGTGTTAAATGGAGAATACATTCCAAAGTGATCCAGAATCCAGGATTTTTTCCAGATCATCACCAAAATCGAATCATTTGTTTCTTGTGACAACACATACAAGTCATGACATTTTCGTCAGGATCCGTCCATAACTTTTTGAGTTGTCTTGTTAACTAACAAACAGACAGACAAACTCCAGCAAAAACATAACCTCCTTGGTGGACCTCTCTTCATTCGGAGGGAGGGTTTGCCTTGGCGGAGGTTTCCGCTTTCAGCGTGCATTTCTACTTTTATTATAATAATTTTTTATTTTATTTATATTTTCATTAACACATTTCTCTTTTCGTTACATGAACCATTAACTGTCTCGCATAATTATTACTGAGATACAGTTACATAACCATAGACATTTCTATTTAGTTTCCAAGATTTAATTTCATCACCATCTTTTAGTATTCATCACGGCTTCGATAAAATACTTCAAAAGTACGTTCCTCCAATGGAGCGCTGAAGAGTGTGACAGCAGGATGTGTAAGGAGTGTCTTTAGCTTTATTTGAGCACAACAATGAGAGTGTTTGGATCACACTGTGCGTATGGATTGGCACTGGGATAGTGGATTGTATTGCAGTAGTGTTTTGAAAAGTTTCTGTTGGTGTTTTGGTATTTCTTTCCCACAGTGTAAACTTGTCAGCATCAAGATCCATTGTAGCTGCCTGAATTCAAGCTGAGCACAGCTTCTGTTCTCTGTGAAGAAGCATGCTTCAAACTTTTTTTTATTTCTACCTTTCAAGTCCACAGGGGGGCAAGACTTTCAAGATAGATTTTGGGTGGGGAACAAACTGACAACAGATTTAAATAGAGTACCAATAGATATGAGGCTTAAATTAAAACAAACAAAAAAAATAAAACATGAGCATCATGTGCAATAAATATGGGTAAAATTAATATTCATGGATTTGTTTTTAATTTGTCAGCAATATTAAAGCTGGATGCATATGTATGAAGAGCCTTTTATTTTCATTAAAAAAAATAATGCTTTAAGTTAATTAGTTTTTCCTACATTATTTCAAATACTGAAAATTGTTACATAATTAATACCTAGGCTTTAGGAAACTGAATATTTGAGAAGTGAAACCCAAAACTATCAGATTTTAACTCTGAAGGTAAATTCAGTGACCGATGAAATATAACAAGCAAAATGATGTTAAAGTAAGACAGAATTTTGTAGCTCATTAGCTGTAGATTTCTTTAAAGGAACTAAAATGATCATGATGCAACTACAAATGAGACCATTTTTGACATGAAGCCTGGTCAGAAGAAGATTTTATCACCATTTATTGTTCATCTTGATTGTTTTTTTTAAAAAAGATTTTAACACTATTTTTTATTGGAAACCTTTTGACTGTCGAGGAAAACGTCTCTGTACCCCTGAAGTACTTAAAAAATGGTACATTGGTAAAATGGGCTGCACTGATATAAAACTTATAAAGCACTTTTTATTATCTGAGAGGCAGATGTCTGTTCCTTTATTTGGATTGTACACAAATAATGTTAGTTATGAACTAATAGAATATGAACATTTGAGCGGGATCATCAACTGTAAAACATAATTTTAGTTGTATGGCTTTACAGAGTATATTTTGTAATATATCATTAGATCCTGTTGTGATCAATTAAAAATTAATTTAGCATTTGTGCATATTTCTGCCATAACTCAATTCTTTCAGGAAATAACAATAATAAAAAAGAAACAAAAAAACATCAGAAAAGCTGCTTTTTAAAAAAAAAAAAAAAAAAAACGGTATTGTAATATATTGTGATATATCGTAGTGTGAGTAATTTGATTTGTATTGTATCACCAGATTTTCCCAATACACACCGCCTACTTTTTACCTGGCAAAAAAAATAAGGGATTTAGTCTCAAAGATCAATTGAAAGAAATGTGATACAATAAAAAAATCGTGATATATTTTTGCCATATCCATACCGTTCAAGTATGGATATGACAGTGGTGCAGTGAGACCCTGGTTTGACTCCAGCACCAGACCTTTCTGTGTGGAGTTTGCATGTTCTCCTTGTGTTTATGTGGGTTTTCTCCAGGTACTCCAGTTTCCTCCCACCATCCAAACACATGCACTGATAGGTTAATTGGTTAATCTAAATAACCCATAGGTGTGAATGTGAGAGTGATTGTTTGTCTATATATGTTCAGCCCTGAGGTGAACTGGAGACTCATACAGGGTGTACCCCACCTTAACCCATTCTAGCTAGATTAGGCCCCCAGTGACCCTAGTGAGGATAAAGCGGGTTCAGATAACGAGACATACCATCCATATCCATATCGCCTTAAAAATTCGGAACAATTGACAGTAGAAGTAAAAAAGTTAGATAAAAATAATGTGAATGTTGCTACTGTGTGTGTGTGTGTGTTCTGGAAATGAACAGTTTGTTCTTAGATTTTACTGTAATAACTGTATTTTTTAAAAACCTACTAATGGAGCTTTAATATATGGATATGTAACACATGCACTACAGGGGCCCCGGGTGACTACTGTAAAACTCTAATAAGCTGTTCTTGTCATTTCTCATGCTCTCACTATTTATTGTACGTGTATATCTTTTTCCTCATGACCACGTCGTTATTTAATGGAGACACTGGCTGTGAGATTAAAGGCTTTAACAAAGATCTTTGCAAATAACTCACATGTGCACCAGCACATCCAATGCATTCATCTAAACACATCTGGGGCCTGAGGGAAGCAGGAGAGGATAACCAGTGAACAAATACAGATGATTAACATTGATGGACAGATGAAAGGGCAGAGGAATTAAAGGATGAAAGCATGGCAGGATGACAGGGACATGAGACCAATGACACAAAGCCACTATACTGAAAGATGTCAAGATGATACGTCCCACAGATTGTACAGCAGCAATGATTTTCAATTTGCCGTGTTTTGTTGTGTTATATTTAACCTGCGACGCGTGTGTTTGCTGGTACAGATTTGATCTCATTTGATGCTACATGATATTACTAGCATGATATATTATCATCGTGTGTGTGTGTGTGTGTGTGTGTGTGTGTGTGTGTAGGTTTGTAAAACCCTGTTCACAGTCCTTGATGTGTGAAAGCTCCTGTCAGCATCCATGACAGATTAGCTCATCAGCCACCACAAAAGAAGAAACTGAGCAGTCTGCAGAAACACAATCACATTCAAGACTGCCGTATACAGTGTGTGTGCATGCATAAGCCTGCGCACTTTAATCACATTATGGAATCTCATACAATATGTGATGAATCATATCAAGTGGTATTAGAGCAGAAGGAAATTACACTAAGTACTTTTTTAAAGCCTTGTGCTTCTGAATTTAAATTTTTGGCTGAAACTCTTTTCACACTGGTTTGTCTAACTGTGAAAAACTGCTTAAAAAAAGAATACATGCAAATCAGGACTGTGAGAGATGATACGTGATGTGTGATGAGTCACATTACTTATGGCAATATTGTATGATGAACCATACAGCATACATGCAGGCGGTGTTTTGTTTGTGTAAACCTTACTTGCTAGAGTTCAACCGTTTAGAAAATGTTTCCTGTTTACAATTGGTGTTTTTTTTTTTTTGCTTGTTTATTGAAATAATCCAAATTGTTCCACATTTAAAGAGCATATAAGACACTATTCACTTTTCAGATTTCTATAAAACTTTCAAAATAATAATAAAAAAAAGTCCTCCTCAGCTACATATAGTAGATACATAACCCTCTTGTTGAAAGTTATTACATAGATAGGTAAATAGATAGATAGATAGATGGCCTTTTTGTCATTTTACAAACAAATATACAATGAGATATAAGCATCACCTTCAGTGCATATTGACCTATAATTTACATTAGATTGACTTTGTGTAAAACTTATCACATACATATTTACATGTGAAGGTACTCAAATATTATAACTACATTATTCCATTTGACCTTTGAAAAAGTAGGTCAAGGTCACTTATGTTCAATAGGCTTCTGCTCCATGTCAGGATGCACCCACAATATACATTTGGTGAATATACCTTGATGCTATCTTCAGATAATCTGATTATATCACTGAATGGACAGGCAACAAAACAATTATAATTCTCCTTGGCAAAAACAGGACTAAAATGTAAGAAGGTATGTTTTACTTGTGACATATATAATTCTAAATATAATAAGCAGGTATTTTAATTACATAGTCAAAATGTTAAAGCTATTTATTAACTGAATTAACAAAAAGACTACACTGTGTTTGCACAGCATAGTCTGTAAAGGCACCATAATTTTTTTTTAATAAATAAAATTAACAGGAGGGGTTTTCATGTTATAAGTTCAGTGTGTAACGAATAGTGACATCTAGTGGCAACAGTTCAGATTGCAGTTAATTATTTTACCTTTCGGCCCACCCTATGGTGGCCATGGAAACAGAACAAGGCTCTTAATAGACGAAGAGTATGTTTTTTTTTTGTTTTTTTTCATTCTACAGGATATTAAATCAAATGTTGCATGTGATGGTAATGCAGCGTACTGCTCACTGCCGTTCTGTCAATAAAAGTTTCAGGGAAACGGCTCAATCATCTGAAGAAATATAATGCTCCTTGTTTTCAGTGATTTGACACTAATAATATCATACATATGGATATTGAATTGAATCTCAGGATCCTCCAAATAAAAAAATTAAAAGTAAATATTTAACTTTTTTTTTTTGCCAAAAATCTGCTTCATACAAGTTAAGATCTTCAAAACACTGCCCATATCCTCCCATATGTGTTCAAATAAAAACAGGTGACATATGCTGGCCCATATTCCTTAAATCCAGCCGAGGATCAGTCTGTATGTTTGAGCTGATTCCACACAAATTACGTGTTTTCCCTTTTCATAAAAGGGGATTAGCAGCTCAGTTTAGTCTCTTGCACTTGGCATGTTGCATAAATGATTCATAAAAGCATATCAGCGCACAATAACAGCGGGACCACCTGCTTGGGGCCTCTGTGCTGGAGGTCATTCAAGTCCAGTGTTATAAAGTGAAATCATGTTACAGACAGGTCTTTTCTGAATCACTGGTCTGGTTTTTAAAGAAAGTTTCCGTTTTATCACAGTTTAGCAGAGGCTGCTAAATTGAAGTATTGTATTAAATAAACACTGATGGCTAAATGTTGTATAACACCTTTTTTCTTTAAGGGAATTACCTAAATGTCTAAAGGTTATAATGTTCTGTCTCATTTCTAATTACTTTTCACCTAATTATGATAGCGACACACAGCTTCTCACAATGCAGTTTTGTACAGATATAATGACTCAGAATGTTTCATAACAGCCTGTTGTACAGACATAAGGTTTGTAAATAATCACTGAACACCAGGACATCTATACGTACTGTCTGAACAAACTTGCTGAGTTTAATCTACTTCCACGACTGTAGAAAAGTGTATATATAAAAGACATTATTAAGACCAAGACTTGAAAAATAAGACAACTTTTCCACCACAACAGAAGCAAATGCAATCTTGAAAAGTTGTTGTAAACACCTCCCACAGTTGTCCTGATTATTGTTGATTAGACAACTGTCACTACACTGACAAACGTTAACTGGACAATGTTGACCTGTATGTTAATGAACACACTGAGCAACAATGACTGACCTTACTAAGACTTTAAAGTTTCAGGAAAAATTAGGTATATTAAAGCTTTTCAACCATCGCTGCTTCAATATTCATGGCCATTGTTCTAATAATTGCGCCCCCCCCCCCCCCAAAAAAAAAAACTACCAACAAAAAAACCCAGACAAAAACATTTTAATAAAGTGGAGCCATCCTTTTAAGAAATTTAAGATGAGATCATTTTGTATATGCATTTGAATATCTATTTGAAATTGTTACTAATGCTTCAGTATATTTAGTCCCAACTTGTAAAATGTACTTATCCTTGCCTGTGGTTGCTACAGAATACAAGAATAGCAATTTTAGCATCCGTAGCAGTTGTATTTTCAAAAGATCACTGCAGCAGTGGTGGATGAAGTACTCATTTAAAAAAAAAAAAAAAAAGGTAGATAAAAAAAGTTCTGCGTAAGTGCAAAAGTACTCCTTTTGAGATTTATTTTAAAAGTAAAAATTAAAAGTGTGTGATTCAGATTCAACCATTTTACTAAATAAAGTAAATATTGATTACAAGTGATGGAATTGGATGTTTGGTAATTATACAAAGAACGAGTCAGTGCATTATTAAACAATTGCATAACTTATTTAGTCATGAGGCTGTCAACAGAACCATAACAAGCTCTCAAACTGTAAAGAGGATCCACAATAAATAAAATCTTCTGGAACAGACATCAACCCAACAGGCCAGACATTTCTAAATCTGAATGGTGCCAGTATTTATGAGTCAACTTCAAAAGGAGTTGATTTTCAAAGTTTTTTTAAATGTATTCATGCTCTTTGGAGAGACGATCAATCCAACTGGATTATAGTGATGCAGTAAAGTACAGCAACAAGTAAAGTACATGTATAATATATATATATATGCACTTAAGTACAATAAAAAAGCACTTTTACTTTGTTACATTCCATCACTGCATTGCAGTAGTCAGCTCTATTAAAAAATATATATATATATATATAACAAGTGTTGCCAGGTGCAACAAATCCTGCCCCTCGCAAACATTTTATCTGATTTTCCCTATCTCTTATCATTGCAAAAATACATTTTGGTGACCTTGACCTTTGACCTCCCCTTGGAGTGGTGGTGGTGGTGGTGGTGTGGGGGGGTAACAAAAGCACAAACATGACTTTTTGCAAGTTGTCTTTTTTTTATAAGAATAATCTATATTTTCAAGATAAATATGATAAAATCCAGCTTCTGTAGTTAGTCTTTTAATGTAGTTATTTGAATGAAATAAACGTATTTTAAGTATTTATATCACAATATGCAATCACAGTTTCTAAAAACTGAAAACATTAATGCTATATTGTCTTAAAGATGTTTGCTGCAGAATGCAAAAATCACTCCTCAGTCTAAGAGATGATGGTGGTGTTCTTCTGTTGAGTTGTTGAATAGTTAATGCAGAATTTAATATACATTTTCCTCCTAACACTGCAGTAGTTGTCTGTTCTTTTCTGTCTGGTCTGTCTGTCATTTCAGAGAGCCACTGCCGGCTCAGGTGAAGTAATAATTAGTAGCTTCTCCACATATCCTCAGCTGCTACTGTAAAATTAATCAGATGATTGCTCAGGAAATTGCCTGTTCTTAAACTAGCTTTTCTGTCATTCTTGGGTGTTTTTTTTTTTTTCTTTCTTTCTTCTCCTTCACAAAAAAGCCTTCAAGGAGGCTGTTTAGATGTGTGGTTGTTTTATACCACTGCAGACTACTGAAATATCTGCATTTGTGAAGTACAGAGGGCAACAGAACTCATATAAAAGGGTTTATGTTTTCTATAATTCCTTCTTATTAGCTGACAGAAATGTTCATAAAGTAGTTGTTATCGCTACATGCACTTTTTGTTAAACAGGCAGAAGGTAGTGCATTTTCTGTAGAATGCAGGCTGAAAAACAATAAACGTGAAGACACTTAATGATTATATACTGCTATTTGTTATAAAAGCTGTCTTTCTGAAGGTGATTTCTGCTGGTATTTGCAGATGTTTATGTCTAACAGGCATCAAAGATGTCTGCGGGAAAGCAGAAAACATTTAAATAGTCGTCAATAAATCAATATTTTAAATATTTTTATGAATGCATTCATATCCATACTAGCCCAAGGCAAATGTGGGTCTAACTTTGGTGATGATGTGAATGCAGAACAATATGATCTAATGGCAGGTATTTGCTGCTGGCTTTTTAATGGCGGGTTTATGTTTTTGTGACATCCTGTGTGACTTCAATAGCCATTAGTTTGATGTTTTTCTGTCTTCTCATGTATCTTTAATACTTTTACACACACAGTTCTCAATTTTCTTGCTCAACGTGCAACAACAGCGGTAGCAACAACACACTTTTAAACCTATTATTACAAGCTGAAGCGTCTAACAAGGTAGACCAGGTTCACAGTTCTATTAGTTGGTGGTTATTGGTTCCATGTCGGTTTAGTTTTGTTAAAGTATGAGTTCTCACAACACATATTTAACACTATCACGCTGAATGTATCATATTTGATACAAACGTTTTTGAAGCCCTCTACATGATCCGTGTGAGATTTTCTTTCTTGAAGACCCTTATGTGTACAATTAGATGCATACAATAGATGGATAATCAACTACATCTGTCACCAGAGGCCTCTCCAGTGATACTACAAGGTTGCTAGGATGCAGAAGTGTGTCAATTTTGAAAAGAAATGACCAATTTGTTATTTATATTTTTATTTTGTTTTTGTTTAAAATTATGAATATTTGGAATATTATCATCATCATTATCCCCAAACAAACAAAACCGTTTTTGTTTTTTCACAAGGACCAATAAAAGCCCCAATTTACAATAACTGGGATTTTCTGTCAGTGACGTAAGGGTTCAGGCTTTACAGGTTTAACCCATAAAAACTCAAACAGCCACTGGTGATCAAAACCATCAACTGAACTGTTTAACACATGTCGATCCACTAATCCTATCAATACATGTAAATAACTAGCACTCATTTGGATATTTTGAGACTAAATAGTTACCATGGAAATGTTTACAACATTGATGCCAATTTTGAAAAGGAATCGCCAATTTGTTTTATATGATGATTATATTAGAACTAACTAGAAAAGCACTCTGAGAGCGCACACACCACCACCTAAATCTAATCATTTCCAGATCTCCCCTTAACCAACCTACCCTGAAACCCTGAAGTTAGTTATCTTATCAAACAAACATCCAAACCATCGAACAAATGATCGCAGGCAAAAACCTAGCCGTGGCGGAGGTAATAAAGGCCCCACTTTCAAAGAAATGGGATTTTCTATCCATTATGTCGTAGTTCAGACTTTACAGGGTTAACCCCTAAAGCCCCAAAGAGCCACTGGTGATCAAAACCACCTGTTGATCCATTAATCCTATTAATACATGGAAATAACATTTTTATGGTCATAAAATCTGACCCATTTGGACATTCAGTCATTACCGTGGAAACGCTGTCATTTTCTACAACATTGATGCCAATTGTGGACATAATTTACCAATTTGTGAGGCATGTTTGTTTTATATTTTGATCATTACCTCCACCAAGGAGGTTATGTTTTTGCCCGCGTTGGTTGGTTTGTTTGTTTGTGTACAAGATAACTCAAAAACGTATTGATACATTTGATGAAATTTTCAGGATAGGTTGGTAATGGGGACAACTAGAAATGATTAGATTTTGATGGTAATCTGGCAGGCAGTTTATCTTGGTGGAGGTCTGCACTCTGTGTCTTTCTCGTCTTAAGGCTGGAATTTTCCTCCAGTAATTTAACAGTTCAGGCTTTACAGGGTTAAAACTGATGATACTTTATAAAAGTAACATTAACTTCGTATACCTGTCAACTTTAACTGACAAAAATCACATGTGAGGACCGGCAGAACTCCCTGAGCATATCATTTTTGACACAACAGCCATGAGCTGCAGTGAAATCGACTGTATTGGTGAGTGGGCCTCAGTTTTATTAGAAGTGCATTCCCTCTGCATAGCACATTTCACATTATTTCCTGAACACTAAGAGCGTGTACCTGACCAGCCTTGGTCTTCTCGCAGACAAAGGTTTCGTACACCGTAGCAAAGGTGGGAGCGTTGTCGTTGATGTCAAGCAGGCGGATGTAGACAGGAACATGACTGTTCTGACGGGGATTATCTGGAGAAACAGATAAGAGAGGGGAGTCAAACTGAGGAGAACTTAACACTCGGATCCACTTTCACACTTGTCCATATTTTTACACTGCGAGGAACTGCGTAATCTCAATTCCTTTCCTGATCGCTCCCATTGACTGCACAGTTGCAGCTGAGGCTCACTGCTTCACTACGGTATATGTTGAGCTTCTCTTCACAAATCAAAACATTCAAAGTAAGAAACTGAAAGGTGAAAAGTACATTTTGAAAGGGTAAACTCTGGTTTTAATGGGATTTTTTTTCACTCTTTTCAAAGATCGCTGCACTTTTTTTTTTTCAGATTCAAACCCTCACTTTTCAGATTTTTTCGACTATGCTATTTCTGTTTTGCATTGACTTTTGACAGCGTTTAAACAGTGAATTGATCCAGAACTGAAAAAAGAGAGAACAAAGAAAGCATGGTTCAGAAGCTCTCAAATGTAAGCCAATGAAATAATGCAGATCATCTTAATTGTTTCCAATTTTTATTGCGGAGAGAGAGAGAGAGCGGTGAAAGAAATGTTTGAGTTGAACTACTGCAAAGAAAATCTCACTATGCTGCAAACTTTCTAAGAGTGTAATGATCATTTCAAGCGTTACAATTAAGAATATTTCAGTCCTGTTTTTCCTTTTACGCTTCTTTCAAATCTAACTTTCAACCAATCAAATTCGTATTTATTACCTTTGGATCTGAAGGTACTGTAGCATCGCCTCAAATGTAAGAGCACCTTGTTAGCGGCTGATGAAAGAAACATGTTTTCTGTCAGGTTGCGAGCTGTCTCTTTAACTTTGAAGGTAACGCTAAAGTCATGCAAATACAGATGCCAAAGTGAAAAACCATGACTAGAAACAAAACACATGTCAGGATAGAAAACAAAAATACCCATGTCATCATTTTAAATCCCATGTCCAACAGTTGGCTTAAAGAGTCCTATAATTCTCACAGCACGCCACAGCTGAGGCCAGGAAACCAATTATGCTTCAATTTCACACTTGTTTCTGAGTCTAATTGTTTACGGAAGCTGAGGTTATGTGATGTTAATGAAACCTGAAACAAACTCCAAAAAAATCTAAAAGGAGAAAATATTAAATCAGAGCTTAATCATACTTTTGGGACTGTTTTAATGTATTTAGATTTCTTCTGTTGCAGGCTTTAATCTTTGGTCCAACAGTTTTATTTGGTAAAACACAAATGCATAGTTACAGATTGGTAATGATAGCTGTGTGTGTGTGTGTGTGTGTGTAACCTAGTTCTGCTCTCTACATTCAATTTCAATGTTGAGCATGACTTCACATCAAATAAAATAGTCCCAGAAGTGCCGGAGGTTTGATTAATGCCTCTTTCCTGTTCTACAAACACAGTGAATAAGAGTTTTAACTGAAAATGTGCATTTATGAGATAAGTTTGAGAAGAGATAAACGGGTTATTATTAGTGAAATGACGCAATCGGACTCAACAGTAGAAGCGTTCCAACATATTGGTTCTGCAATTGAATGTATTATAGACTGATGTGTTCCATACAAAAAAAGGACAGGTGCATCACATAGATACGTTAAGTGTCTTAAGGTATGTGCAGACATTGATACCAATGTTTCCACATTTCAGAGAAATACCTTTTATCACTCTGCCTGGTATCACAAATTGGATAAAGCGGGTTCAGATGATTAGATGAGACGAGAGATAATGTGTTGATAAATTGTTATAGATGCTTGTGTTGATCGGGGGTAGATATAAGGTGTGTTGGGGCATAGGAAGCGGAATCTATTGGATTATTGGTTTGTAATAGAGGGGTGGGGGTTCATAAGTTTTACTACTTCCCACTCCTTTTCGAATACAAAAAAACCCCTAAAATTGTTGACACGTTGATTGATGTTTTGATGGTTTTGTGTGCTCAAAATAAAATAAATTGAAATTGTGTACAACAGAATTTGGGGAGATAAGATATTGAAGTGAAAATGTCAAACTACTGCTCAGTTACACATGGATGTGAACTCGACATGAACTTTTTAAGCTTTCTGCAAACATGTAAAACATGCAGTTCTCAACCAAAAAATTATATGAAACAGGACAAAATCTTTTAGATACAATTTGGTGTAAAATATCTAAAAAGTCTGTTTTATTGGCATGAGAATATGGTAAAATGTCTGCTGTGAAATTTGTAATATAAAAAAAAAATCCAATTCCCACAAAGCCCACTAACATTGATATTTGTGGGCTATTATATGGATATCTATATAATTTATATGGACTTTTTAATGATTCTTGTATGAAGTAGCTTTTCTAATGGGGACGCATCCCTTCTGTGCAATCATTGCAGTTCTTAATGTTTATTCCATCAATTATTTTGCTAATATTTGTTGAATACCGAAGACTTTACTTTTACTCAGCAGGACACAACCTCTGAGCTGAACAAATGCACCCATTAATATGGAGCTGAGGGGGTGGGAATGAAATGAAACTATTCTTGCATTGCTCTGATGCATAAAATATATACACGTTAGCAAATCACAATTTGTTAATCACTAGAAACAATGTCTCATGGGTGTAGTTCAGATTGAATATTCAACATCCAGTCTCTTATTCACTATATGAATAAAAATACCAGGATACACCTGCTGCTTGTAGAACTCATTCCCATTAATTTGAAATCCTAGCCTGATTGAAATATTCATGTAAATTATTTCTGATCAAATCAATTTTGCGTTTAAGTGTTTTCATGTAAATATGTGAAACTCTTGACCCTGACAAAGGATAACAATATATTTTTTGTGGAAGAAGTCGCAGGGAAAAACTAAGGAGACATTGCACTGTGCTAACAATGCTAACAGTGTTCACTTCATGGAATGAATGAAACCCATAGTCAACACTGACTGGCACTCATTCAGTAATGATATAAGCAGTTCCTGGCCTATTATAGAAGACAATAATAGTGTGAAGTACCTTGGCACAGCTGTATTTACATGGAAACGTCTCCTTCACTGATTCACTATTTGAGGGCTGGCAGTCCACAACCAGTCAGACTGAATGACTGGTTGTGGCTGATTATGCATGTTGAATCGGTTTAAATGACCGGTAACAGCATTAATGATGGCAGCATCAAACAGACTCATGTCACTAACGTTGCCAGACTGCCTGATGACATCCAACTGACAAAAATAAGGTTGATGTGTCCTCGCCTGAAATTTTATATCTAAAATGTGGTCTTATTTGTGAGTAACATATGGATTTATACCATTTATTTTTCCTTTTCTATCTCCATTTTTGTTTTCTCATGCCACAGACCAAGTTTCGTGTTCTCAGTAGGGATGGCGAAATTTCTAAAATATCTTCTAAAAAACGCTTGCTTTATCGCCTCACACACACAGGCATTTATGCACCATGTCGCACTCACTTAGCTTTTAAAACATGAGGCTCATTGTGAGGTCGAGTGATGTTATGTTAAAAATTAATTTTAAAGCATCACACATAGAGAAAACTTTAGATTTTACAGGAAATTCTGCTGCTAAATATGGTGGAAAAAAAAAAACCTTAGCGATGTCCACCAGCCTGCGTCCATTCTGTACAAACTCCTTTTGCCGTAGCCTACCTGTCATGTCATTTTAAGTAGGTCTGTCAGATGGATAACACAACTCATCCACCACACTGTTGGGTTGTCATGGTGACAACTTGCTGTTCCAGTTTCTAGCTGCTAGCTCTAGAAGTTCTATTACCTCATGTCAGCTTTGTGTTTTGTTTAGGTTTTGATCAAACGTTCTAAAGTGGCGTGAAATGGTCATACCACATAGATTAACTCAGCTCTGTGTTTGCTATTAATAAATATTGCTAATGTTCAAATTCACAAGTTTTAAAGATATGCTATGGAGAGATCACAACGCTTCCTCTGAATAGTCTACACTACAATGCAAAAGAGTGTGTGAAGTGGAATGACTGATGCAGGCTGTTTTTTTGTTTTTTTTAACCGACAAAAATTATGACCAGACAACGTTGATGCGGTCAAACGGTCATTGGTTAACATCCCTAGTTCTCAGTAAAGCTTGGATGAATGAATTAATGAAAAACTAAATAAGTAACGAAATAAATAAAGTAGTTTGACGTTAATTATCAGCCACTGGAGACACCACGGAAGACTGATTTCACCTTAACATTTGGTGAAGTGACCCTTTAACATGCCCCACTTGGCTGGCTACAGACACTATATTTAGAGCTGTATATTTCATTCAGTCTTTCCATTGATTTCCCCACTGTGATAAATGACTGTGACTGACATTAGGGGAGCAGACACTCTGTCTGGCTCCATACGTTTCAGCTCTACATCAATATGTCACATCATCACTGCAAACAGTCCGATTCCTGCTGGACTTACTGAACTCGGTGGCGATGACTGAAATATTATGCCAGGCCGTCTCCTCTCTGTCCAGGCTTTTGAGCAGATAGATAGACCCGTTCCCAGGATGAACGCTGAACAGGCGGTCCATGTCAGTGCGACGGTCGATCGAGTACCTGTAACAGGTGAGACGGTGAGAAGGTGAGGAAGGGCTAAGTTAAGACAGTGGGTGGGATGAACTACAGTGGCCCTTGTATCTGTGCAGCCCCATCAGGGAGTATCTGAGAGTGAGGAGAATAATTGATTTCTCTGGGTCTGTGATGGGAAGAGCACATGCTGATAGAGCCCAATCAGGCGTAATGTGGTGCACTGTGGAGTCATTGCTGATATTTTAAATCTTCAGGCACAGTTTGAGCTCAGGCGCACGGAATAACTTTGTGTCTAAATTGCACTATGAATCTGTTTTGTTGCTTCCCACAGGATCTTGTAGCTATGATGTGCCATTAGCCCACACAACCTAAGGAAGGTCCAATTTAAAGTATTACTACGGTGCGTCCATGGGGGGTCGTCAACGTATAAGCATAAGTATGAAATAGTCTTTACTACAAGATGGAAGTTTAAGTCTGATGCAGTATAGATTGTGTTTCAGCTGCACAAGAAACATATGAAACAATGTCTTTCATATTCTTTTTAAGCTCACCCCGATGAAGATTTGACAGAGGTGAATTTCACATTTCCTGGTCAATTAAATTAACTTGAGCAAACACATGTCATTTAGTCTTTAACACTTTTAACTCCTGAGACTTAAGCAATTCCATGGTAAAAAATAAAATAAGACAAAATAAGCAACAAAGTGAACAAAAACTACCAAAGTGATCAGTAAAATGAACAAAAATAAATATTAGACCAACAAAATAATATGTAACACGAACAAAGTAAGACACTAAAGGAACACAATGGAAGAAAAATAAAATAAATAAACAAAACATAGAAAACTATACAAAAATAAGCAACAATATCAATAGAAACTAATAAATGTTGACAAAATAACAAATAACATGAAAAAAATACAAAAAACAAACAAAAAAACAACAAAATTAAGTAAAAAAAAAGTGTTATTTGGTTCCAGTGGTTTTAGTTTGGGCTTTTTCTTTTTCTAAATCAGTTGCTTTTTGACACCTCTACATCAGTTCCATTAACAAAATTATCAGTAAAATAACACTTTAAAAAACCCTTGAATTTTTCTGAATTTTTCAACTGAACCATCCATTCAGAACGCATTAAAAGGTTAAAAACATTATTACGTTAACAACCTGTTTGTCTGTCAGCAGCAGGATTACACAAAAGGTTCTGAACGGATTTTGATGAAACTTTCAGGAATGATAGAGCAATGAAGGTCAAAGGTCAAGGTCACACTAAAGGTCAACAGCTAAAACACATAATAGTGGTAATATCTCAGTATTCAAATGAGATAGAATCTGCCATTTTTTTTTGCATTCAGATCGTCTCACATTCGGACATCAGATGGGTCAACACATATAGCTCGATCACATGTTTTGACGTCATATGACACCATATCAAGCCTTGGCAGAGGTCTGCCATCTGTGACTCCCTTATGCTATTTTTCAATTCAAATCTACCCCATCACAAAAAAAGTAAAATGGGGAAAAAAAAGCAGAATAAAGTACACATTTTTGGAGAATAAAGGTACTCCTGGTGAGTTCCTGAGATCAGTCATATGCACATAAAAACTGCAGACTCAGAGAAAAGACACTTCCTGCATGCTTGTAAGTATCTGACGATAGCTCCTATAAGGGGGTACTGATATATTTTTCCATTCAGAATTACATTTTAACTTTTTTTTTTTTATCAATGTCTACTCATTGGGATTTTATGTATAAGCATTGTCATGAAGTAAATGCTAGTTTGTGCTCAACAATTTCCTTTATATATTTAAGAAATTTAAAAAAAAAAAAAAAAGTTTTTGAGTCTGCTTCGAATAGGAACCAGATCAATAAACTGACGCCATCATTGAGCATCTGTGGTCCTTCCTGTGGAGAAGTGGCCAGTTTTACGTATGACTCAAACAAGCAACGACTTCAAAGACTTTGTTTTGGCAGTTGAGAACAAAAGACTGAATCACCCACTATCCCAAAAGAGTAAAATTGTAAAATAAGTTTTCTGTGATCCGTGAGTTTCTTTCTTTGTATTCTGCCATTCCTCGCTGAAAGGCAGGAAGTTTCATCGCAAAGCTGAACAGACCTGTAGGAGCGCAGTTTTTTGGGTGTTTTTTTTTTTTTTTTTTTGTCTGCTTCTTTTTATTACACTAAACTTCACATGACATACAATCTTTGAGGTTGGACAAAAAGGACAAACTGCATGCAAAAGCCAACCTTGATATTCTAACAACCAACATCACATAATTGTGCTGCTCTGTAAGCCGCTGCATTCAGCCTTCTCCTTCTATTCAGTCTTACTGTAGCCTGTTCACCACATCATAGCTACTTGAAAACCTCTTCCTACCGTCTGTGGACTGCTCACAGAGCATCCTCTATTTTTGAACTACTTGCTGAATGCAGCTATTCACAGCTTCACAGCACTCCGTGGATAATAGAACTGAGATGCCTTTGCTTCTGTCTTTTTCTCCTGCCTGTCAAAGTGGAGGCAAACTGCTCTGTGAACAGGAACTGCATATTGTACTCCATATGAACATTTTCAGCGCCTGGATCAAGGCTGGTTTCACTATCCTCTCAGTCAGCTCAAAATATAACATCAAAAAGCTATCAGCTTGTAATGATGTTCCATTCAATCTTAATTACTGTTTTCCGTAAAGAGCTATACCAATCTATTAAAAAAGAAAACACTGCCGCAGTACATTCAGGCTTGATCATAATTAGAATGCACTCAACAGTAAAATAATAGTTCTCTGTCACAATGTGACTGGATGATACAGTCACATACACAAATGCACAAACACAGAAATAATTGGAATTGTGTGTGTATGTGTGAGGCCCCTTGTGACACATCATTTCGAGAGCACTCCATGCTCCCATGCTTGTTTTAATTGGAAGATGTTCCTCATCAGTTGGCCTGCTTTAAATATAAAGAAATAAGGGCACCAAGAGCACTAAGTCCTGCCTGCAGCACTTCATCTCCAGTCAGTTTAATACACTTTTCCATCTATTCATACGTCTATACATCCACCATGAATGCATCTTTTCATACCATTCACACTTCTATACATTTACCCTGCAGTGTTTTTATTTTATTTTTTAATGCATATGAAATCCTATGTTGTCTGGCTGTTGTGTGGTACAGCTGCCCTCAAAGATGAGCAAAGTTCCAACTTATCTTTACCGTCTTGTACTTTCTGATCAATACACATTGCAACCCAGCAAATTACTAAAGGCTCTGGGCGTTTACTTTGTAGACATCAGAAAATCCACAGGATGTATTGATGTCATTTGATTAATGGACAATTACTAACAGGAGAAGCAATGGAGCCGAAACTACCCGAGCATCAATAACAATAACAGTGCTGTGCCCAGGCAGAGGCTTTATATATATACAGCCTGTAGGTGCAGGGTTGTTTTATAATGGTGTAATACTCAGCAGTTTCCATACACACACACCGTCCACAGACTGTTTATCTGAGCAGTGATCTCTATACCACATATCTTTTACCCCACTTCACAGTCCTCTTCTTACTTCTCTCATTTCAAACTTTTATCAGAGCTCCTTACAAGCATTTGGAGCACTGAGGTGGTATGTGGAGTCAAATTTAATCCAACTTCAGTGTACTTCTTCTGAAACTTTTAGAATAGCAGAGGGGAAATTGCAGATATGCAAATTTTAAAATAAAACAGCCTTGCATTGGGGAATAGACTTCCTGTTTTCTAAAGTAAAGAACAAATGAAATCACAATTAGTCACCCTTTTTACAGTCAAATATCCTGTCAAAGCAATTTTAAATACGATTTACCACGTTTAAATAATAAAAAGAAGAAAAAGCGGGTCTTTGAGGGGAAAAAAAATAGGAAATGCTTCTTTTCACTTAAGCCCCAGAGTGGGTGTGTCATGTTCAATTAGTCATGCATAGCGAGACTTATCTCCATACTTCTTTTCAGTGCAGTGCTGGAGAAAGGTCTGGTTCAACCCATTATAATTGTGGGAGATGGCAAAAACATATGTTGGAATGCTTTTATTTTTAATCAGTCACAATCATCTGGGGTGGTGCTAAATAGAGAACGGAGATTTGGAGAGGCTATTAGGTTTTTTTTGGGTTTTTTTTTTTTTTTGGTTTGAACATCTGCATGTACGTAGGCGAGGATTGGCATTAAAATTACTTAATTTCTTCCAAAAGAAAATGAACTAAACAAGCCTGCCTCATTCCACCGTCCAATTCTTAATCAAAACATGGCATTTTCAGAGGACAGTTTGTTAACTCGGAGAGGTTATTGCTATTTCTAGCGAGGCAAGATGGACAGTAATATCTAAAGAGCGGAGGTAGGAGAGTGAGCCAACGTCAGGCTTATACCAACAAACTACTTCAGACTATGTTCAGTTAACAAGGCACAAAGAGCCCAAGCAGACAAACTTGTTAGCATCAGCAGCAAAAGACAGGCAGTCAGCACTGATGTTACAGAATAAATATCCAGGTGGAGGCTCGGCTTCACTGAAGACACTGAGCTTTGTGTCCTGAGGTGGAAGTAGAGGTACAGGTTTGCTGTTGTTTAGTTAAATTTAGGCACTGAAATAAAGTTTTCGTAAAAATCACAATATCTTCCTGCAATAAAATCCAAGCCATACTGTTATGCTTGTCCTAAAGTGCATCCTATATGACTGGGAGTTTTCCCGGTGGCCCGCCTGGCCTGACCCCTCCTCCCGCCCCCTGATTAACTTGCTTGTAAAGAATGGTAACATGTTCGGAGCTCCAAAGTCAGAGCGGTAGGTAGTGGGTTTTTCTTTTTTTTTTTTTTTTTTTTTTTTTATGAAACACATTGTGATTGGTTAGTGGCGTCATTCTCCGTGGGCCCGCCCCTGTAGCATTGACAGATCGCTAATTTGTTTAGTTTAGCTATGTTTGGCTAAAATGTGCCACCTTCTGACTTTTTTAGGAAATGTTGTTTTTTTAATTGATCCCATATTTTGATCACATCAGGGCTTTTGGACTTTATTTTATGTTATTTTCATTATAATTGGAGAGTTGTATGATTGTGTGTCTGTGTGAACTGTTGAACTGTTTCTCACTAAAGGTTAGTGTGAGTTGACTCACCTTGTCTGTTTTATTTCAGTTTAGTTCAGTTCAGTTTATTGTCGAAATTAGTACTCAGGACCAGCAGCGTGTGACTTAATATATAATAATCTAAAATAGAAAATAATCCAAGGATCTTCAATAAATAACAACAAAAACTAATACTTAATGAAGTAAATAAAATAAATAAAAACAAGAAAAAGTCAAACTCCAGCAGAATTAAGAACTTCAGTGCAGGATTAAAAGCAGCATAAATAAAATAAAAAAATAAATAAATAACAAAGAGCAGCATGTGCAGGGCAAGGCAACTGATAAAAGATAAATATTTGATCAATATTACAGTATGGTGGGAAACTGAAAAACAGAATATTATATATGACCACATATGAATAGATGTAATGTTAATGTTAATGCATACAGTATATAGTAGGTGTGGGCTACAGGAAGCCTGAACGATTTTTAGACTTCAGCTATAGGATAGACTGTTGACCTTTTCACTTTAACATTAATTATTAGTGTTTATTAGCTATACTAAGATGGCATCTAAAATGTTTGCTGACAAAATAATGTTCTTAATAACACATATCGCACATATTTTCTGTCTCCGTGGTGTTGGAATTGGCCTGGACGCTGTGGGATATTCCTGGCCTAAAATCCTGATCCAGTCCGGCCCTGCTATATGACACATTTAACGCTCCTGGTTCTGGAATCTTGAAATGTTTAAAAGCAGCTGCTGAAAAATCCCAAGTTATAAATATAAAGGTTTTCGAGGCACAGCAGAGAAGGGATGATTCACAGGTGGGATAGAGTAGTTAGCGCTATCTGGCAAAACCGTGTAATTTCAGTTTCGACTGCTGGCTATGGAGGACATAGTTGATTGGAACAAGAAAAACCCTGTGACTCAGCAGGAGGCGGGTGCTAATTCACCTTTTTTGTCCAGATTAATTTAAATCCAGCTGTCTGGAGGGCAAGGGCAGGAAACGCTTCTGTTGAGCCTTTTTTTTTTTTTTTTGGAGGGGGGCTTAAAAAAGCCCAAGGTGTTACCTCAGTTAACCTATTAATCCTTGATTTTTATTTATATATTTTTTTTCCTAAATTGCAAAAAAAAAATAAAAAATTAAAATAAACATTGCAAACATGCAACAGGTCCTATCTGCCTACCCTGCAGTGAGAAGCACCTGCTCTGACAGAGATAATCTGGCTTCTGTATAGCTGGAAAAATGAGGGTGATTTAGTGGTTTGAATAATAAATGTGCTGTGTTGACAAAGCAGTACCCCTTCCACCCAGAAGATTAACTTAAGTATCGCTGGAAAGATGCTGTAGTCTATAAATGGAGGCTCAAGCTTAGTTTTGCAATCTTGTCAGTCCAGTCCACCACGCAGGAAATGCTGAAAGTATCGTATGTTGCGTGTAGTCAGTATATTGGCTTCATGTTTTCAATCTATTTCAAGGTATCTGATAAAAGTACGTTATTAGATTATATTTTTCACTTACTTGACTGGACTGCGAGTTCCATCAGGGTCGACGGCGCTGACTGAGCCCACAGCGGCGCCCAGTGCAGCGTCTTCTTTCACGTCCATCAGATAGCTGGCTTTATCAAACAGGGGTGGCTCATCCACATCCTCCACGCTGATCCGAACTGTGGCCATGTCTTTGGAGCCTGTAGACATGAAGCGGGGGTCCACCTGGGTGTTCTGGACCTGGATCTCGACTGTATACGACTGTTTCCGTTCATAATCCAAAGGCTACAGAAAAATAAGAAGAAGAAGAGCATCATTAATATAATTTTTAGTCTAAATTCAGAATTTTTATTTCAATTTAGTTATTGTCTGGTGCCTGATCACTTTTATTTTTCATTCATTTATTTTCAGAACGACTTAGCCCTCGTGAGGTTTGTGGGGCTGAGGTCAATTTGGACCAGTTCATCATAGGGTTGACATATACAAACAAACAACAATTCACCCTCACATTCACACCTAGGATCTTGATATTGAACAATAACTTATTACTGTGTGTGTCTTTGGATGGTGGAGCAACCTGGAGTAATAAATAAAACCTCTTACAAAACTCCATAATGTGAAATAATATAAATATTTTCAGGAGGATTTGGGTAATTTTAGTTATTTAGCTCAGATATTTTAAGGAAGTCGATTTTCAAAGGTGATTTATGACATTATATAATGAAATATACGTGACACATTTGTACAGTGGATACCACTTGTGCCTTAGTGAATAGATTCTAACACCAGTCAATGGGGGCGGGACCTTTCTGTGTGGAGTTTGCATGTTCTTCCTCTGTCTGTGTGGGTACTAAGAGTTCCTCCCACCATCCAATGACATACACCGATAACTTAATTAGTTAATCTGAATTATCCTTAAGTGCGAATGGTTGTTTCTCTAGATGTCAGCCCTTCAACAAACTGGTGACATGTCCGCCTTTGACCCCAATGACCCTAGTGAGGATAAAGCAGGTTCAGAAAATGAATAATGAAATATGAAACCATTGTTTATGAACAGTCTTATATTCTGCAACGCCATTTTAATAATTATATTCTTTTGTTTCTGCAACTGCATACACAAATCAAGAAGAAAAACATAAATTAACCTGAATTCATCTGTAGTTCTATGTATTTTTTGTTCATTAGTTTATACAGTATATCAATGTTGGGTTTGGAAAACTGGCTTTTTTTTTTTTTTTTGTCAGTTCCTAAAATTAAGCATTCATTAACTGTAATAACCTTGGCAGCCCACAGTCAATTTAGTCTTTATACACCATTGGTAGCAGTATGCTTGACAGCGCACACAACAGCACATTTACTAATACGCAGCATTGGAATGTTTTGAGTTAATTTTTAATTTAATTTGACATCTGAAAAGTTGAGCATCAAAAGCAGAATTTGTGGTATGTGAAAAGACGTTTCCTTTCGCTGAGTGTCTACGTGATAAAAGGGTAAAAAATAAAAGCAGGTGCTGTTAAAAAGAGATGAAAATGGGATACAATGTGGCTGACAAATTAAGTCTGATGAGAAGTGGTAATTGTTCAGGGGGTTAGATAATGTAGATAAAATCCTTGACACCAGCTGTGACAATGCAGCATGACTGTTGTTTCAAGCTCCAGATATATTTTTAACGGCTCTACATGTGACATGTGCTGCTCTGGCTTCCTTGAAGGAATCCAGGATATTGTCCTCATCTAGCATCCTGCTGACAGAATATCATTAGCTCTTTGTTGAAGCTGGCAGACTCTCTTAGGTAGTGTCAGCAAAGCCAACAAAAGAATTTCTAAATATCAATTGTGATTGTACGTAGGTAAACACAGACTCTGCAAGGACACTGTGAATCACTTGTTAAAACCCAACAGCATAGAAGCACCAGTCCTGTGTAATCATGGCTGCAGCAAAGGCTAAGGCTGGGGGTTGTGAAGGTAAAGATGAATAAGTTTAATTTGGTTTCTTTCATCTGTCAAGCATGCCCAGGCTTTGCATATTTAATAGTACGTGTAAAACAGACTACGTGGGCAGGATCCTTATGAGTCCAAAGTGTGGGATCTGCTGAATCACTGCTTTAGAGCGAATTTGATTTAAACAGCGCCGTGAGAAAAATATCAAGATAATTAAAAGCTGGTCTTCTTTGCAGGTGGGCAACGGATTTCACATTATTTACAAAAGAGAATGCACTTAGACATCGGTATTTCACCCTGTGTGTGCACTAAATTTGACTTTCATACATTTTATTATCATTATTCAATCATGATTTGAGGAGATTGCTTTGTTTCCCCATAAGTAATCCTATTTTATTTGAAGCTTTCTAATAAATTTGCTTTCCAGAACAGTGCTACTCGCATACTGAAGAAATGTGATTATGACTACCACGTTTCATGCGGTTGATGCTCACCTTGCTGACAGTGATGACGCCCTCCTGGGTGTCTTTATTGGTGGAGATGTCGAACATGTCCATGCCATCTCCACTGACGATAGTGAAATACATCTCTGCGTTTTTACCGATGTCTCTGTCTGTGGCTTTAATCCTCCCGACAGGAGCTCCAGACTTGAATGACTCCGGAACTCTGAATTGGTATATACCTAAAAACAGAAAGTAGTATTTTCAGTCAACTGGATGTTATGGGTCAGAATTACTTCACATATACAGTAGGAGATATCCTTAAAATTTTACAGATATTACCGTTAAATATTTACAGAAAGATCTTATTTTGCATTTCAAAAACATTAGGCTGCGTCAGTCACACACAAATAACATTTTTTTTAGGTTTATTGGTAAAAAAAAAAAATAATTCCTAAACTACAAAGCACTCAGAAAGCCCAGATACACACTCCCACCAAACAGGAGAGAAACTGTGATT
This sequence comes from Siphamia tubifer, assembly GCA_020466265.1. Lineage (NCBI taxonomy): Eukaryota > Metazoa > Chordata > Actinopteri > Kurtiformes > Apogonidae > Siphamia > Siphamia tubifer. The sequence goes on from CM035799.1 coordinate 13,237,413, forward strand.
TTTATATGTTGTAGTTACAGTATATGACTTTTATATCACAATTTTGACTTTTTATCTCAGATTTTTGACTGTTTCTCTTAAAACTATGTATTTTTTTTTTTAATCTCATATGTATAATTCATGATGACGTTTTATTTTTTTATCTGTATTGTGACTTTTTTTCCTCCTAAATTTCCTGCCCATATCCACAAAACTGAGTATCTGTGACTTGATCAAAAACATTGTCTACACAGTTTTATTTAAAGGCTTTATTTTGGATACTTTTGAAACGTTTTTTTTTTTTTCTGGTTAAATAAGTATTATTGTGTTCATTGAAAAAAAAGCAGTTTTACTTTTGTACTTTATTACGATTGAGAAGTTGTACTTCTTTACTTTTACTTAAGTAAATGAGTTGAATCAGTACTTCTACTTTTACCAGAGTATTTCGCTGTACTTCTCCTTAAGTATAGAATGTGAGTACTTTGACCACCTCTGTACAAATGTTTGAGTTATTTTACTAAAAGACAGACAACAGTGGCTCTTTGGTGGAGGTACACTAACTAACATTTTGGCATTTTTTGACTTTGAACAAACAAGGCACGCTCACAAGAGGAACAACACTGGGCAGAGTTCAATGACTTAAGAGACGTTCTTAACCTTTTGATGCATGAATTATGAGAACCTTAGTCAAGATTATTTTCCTCACAGTTTTTTTTTATTCCTTTTTAGGCATGAAAAAAGCAACGTTAGTGCAGATCTGGTATTAAGAACAGTTACAATAATGGTATGAACTGACTAATATGGAACTAAAACAACAAAACCCACGAATACATAAGAGTACAGCTGTAGAATAACCCAACGGTCCACATATAGTGAAAGTTTTGGGTGTTAAGCAAATCACCCAAAACTTTCCCAAATGTCACATGACCTATTGTAGTTTGATAACAGAGATTCTCACACATCGGAACATATAAGCCACTTTACAATACAATTTGGAAAGCGGCTTATATCTTTTCAATCATTCATTTCTTCAAAATACAACTGACAAACAGCTGATCTGAACATTTATATCTCATAATTATCCATAGTGGAACCATATTCCAACAAACACACTCATAGTCTGACAAAAAAAACATCAAAAACAAACAAGAGAAATTGTCTAAATGTAGTCCAAAACACATTAAAACATCAATATATATCCACATTTAACAGGACCTGCCTCTAATATCCCACTTTTCATCTTAATATTTTTAGTTATAATATAAGCAAACACCCATTGCATGTTATCAAAATGGTTCAAGAACAGCATTCAAATAAAGGGCTAACTGTCCACTGTAATGACCGGTAGGCATCAAAGGGCGAAGGCAAACTATCACAAACCTTTTCCACCTCTGTATAGTAACTCTTAAAATGACACACTGCACAACCTTTGTGTGGTATCTAATGGAACATTATTTTGGAAAAGCAAAATAGTTTTTTTTTTTCCCATTTCTTTCCTGCATTAGTCCACTCATGTTCATTTCAATACATGTTATACAGAAGGAGCAGGAAATATTCAAACATAACTGCAAATCAGATCATTCACAGCATGAATCCACAATAGTGGAAATAATAAAGTGCCAAGTGCTGGATTTAATTTGAATATGATTGTTTCAACATGAAAGAAGTGAAGGAATTGTGTGGGAGATGCAAACCTTGTCATGCTCCAAATAATTGTGCACTTACTACTAAAACCACTGATGGACAGCCATGTGTAATTCTGCGTATGCGACAAAAGAGTGTCTTCTGTCTTAACTCTTAGCATTTTGGGATTTGTTGTAGCTGAGTAAAGTTCATACATTTCAGTAAAAATGAGGAAAGAGATTGTGAGTTCTCTACTACTTTTCTTGAACTGACGAGGCACTGAAATTATTAAAAAAAAAAGAAAAAAAAAAAGTAATTGTATTTCCGGAGCAGTTTTGTCAGTTAGACGAGTTTGTGTCACAGCAGGAAACCACCACTGTGACGGCATTAAATTACGGCAATGACTAATAATAATAATACAGCACTTTTTAGGTGAGCTACTGGCTTTAAATACTGAGAAAAACTTACTCTATGTAACCGTACATTCTAAGACAAGCCAGTAACAGCGTGACGAGCAGAGTTCCAGGCGGTGCCGTCAGCTCAGACCTCAGTGTTCCAACCCTAAAACAACGCCACATAGTTGAGAAACTTTGATCTGAACTCGGATTTAGTTCAACTTTCTGACATCTACTGATGAGTGAACACGTTCAAAGTGCAGTCACAGTCGTCAGCTTACATTGTGTGACTTTGTCTTAGCCTCTCTCTTATCGATAAGAAAATAATCTGTATCTGTCAGAGTGTGACATCAGAAATACACTGACCGTAGCCTCAGCTCTGTGTCTTCTTCTGCCTGTTTTCCTGAAGGATGTTATGCTCTGCCCTCCTCTCCCTCAGTGTTCTATTCTTGCTCAAATAGCGCAAGTGGCTGACAGCCTCGGTACCGTTTGACAATGCGAAGGTTCATGATAGCGGTTGTAGAAAAAAGGAACGCCGCACAGAAACTCAGACGTAGATGTAGGGAAAAGTCTGTCTCTCTTTGCAAAATGTATCTGACAGCATAAATGCTGAACCAAGAAACAACATCTTTTCTAAGTCTAAGAACTTCATAAAGAAGGTTAGACAGGTAGACAGCAAGAACAAAAGAAGCCTTTTTGGTCCAAAAAAAAAAAAAAAGGAGTGTAAATGCTGATGGAAGCCAGGCGCTGGAACAATGTCTCTCTGCCAGACTGCTGACGATCATTAAAAAAAGCATTTCAATGTATTTTTTCTGAGTATGATGTATCCTTTTGTTCTCGAAAATAAGTGCTAACACAGTATTTTGCCATCAATTTGTTGCAGAGAAGACTTGGTGGTTTTTTAAGATTGTTCTTCTTTTTTTTTTTTTTTAAACAGGCTAAAACCATTCATTTCACAGTGAAGAAGTCCAAGCACACAAACCACTGTAAATGAATGCAAATGAGATGTCACTCTGCTATATGAACCTGAGGCGGTTTATATCAGGTACCTACTTTACTTGTGGTGTGTGTGCTGTATCTCAGATATCTGGTGGTGTGTATAAACCACTTGAGTGAGTAATTATATGCTGCTGAGACACAGCAGGCGTTATACAGCCTAGGCTGGGAGACAGTACCCAACCTGCCACTGTTTTGGTATATTAATATGTTTGTGTGTGTGTGTGGCAAAAACAGAAACGGTGAGATAAAGGATATGCTCATGTGTATACACAGAACACACACTACTTTATCAGGGTTGGGAGATGCACACATCAACAACTCTGCAGCTGTCAACATCCACTATTAACAAAGGATAATTTCACTACCATTCTAACACATATGTATCTATTTATCACACTAGTGAGCTGTCTGTCAATGTGAGAAAAGCACAAAACTCATTAAAAGTTGTTTTAGATCAGTGAGCTACAGATTAAAAAAAAAAGAATATAGTCCTTTATTTGCGGTTATTCAAAGTCTATGCAGCACACCCAACATTTCTGTATAATGTAGTAAGGAAACGTGTAATTAAGGTGAAAATAGGTCATTTAAATCAAACCAAACCTACCAAATCCATAACAAGTATAAGTATGTAGGAGGGAACATTCAACATATCCAATATCATTATGGCCAAGTCACAAGAACTGCCTCAAAGTCTATGATCATACTAGTGTAAATAAATCAACGTGGAGCTGCAGGCTAGTCATATTCTCCAGGCAGCCTTGTTTGGTATAAGCAGCAGTGCAAATCACATTATTGTTATAATAAGCAATCTTGTTTTTCTGTTAAAATAAAAGGTAAAATGTAATATTCCTCATATCTATCACAGTATATGTCCAAAAATAATTAGGAAATGATTGGTTTTTATCAAAGTCTTCAGCCTGAATTAAATGTAAATTGGGGCAAATCGATGTAACAAAACCTACAGAACCAAGCCAAGCGAAATCAGGCCAAACCAAATACAATCGATTCAAACCACACACAAAAAAGTAGCTAAGCCAAACAAAACAAACTTGCCCTGACAAACCCAGGAGTCTGTTTAGAAGTATGTGTGCACAGTGTGATTTCTGGCATCAACATATGACAATAAATGACTGATTTGAATCAGACTCATAGAAAACAATCATTGTTGATGCATCATATTGTCTCTTTTGTCTAATCCATATGGTTCCAAACATACACCAATGTTTAAAACTGTGGATTCAATAATCTCATCAATACATGTAAATATTATGATCAGTTTGGATGTGCAGAGGCTACGTAGACTTAAACATTGATTCATCAGTAAAACCCATGGAGTTGTATCAATGACAGGAGATGGACACTTGGTTTTATGTTCAGTTAATTATATATTTTGCTGGAAAAAAACACATTTTCTTCAGTTTTCTCCATTTTCTGACATAACATTCCAAAATCAGAGCTTTAATGGGTTTGATCAGTAAATTACATCTGAAAAAATATAGATCATATTATAATACACAATGATGAATCAGGTAAGCTAGGTTAAATCAGATTCTATTTTTGTTTATTCTATGTATTGTATTTTATATTCAATTCTATTTATTTATTTTTGTGTTCTGTATTATGTTCGTGTCTGAAAAGAACTAAATGGAGAGGGAAAAAATAAAAATTTGGGAAGTGGCACAAAAATAGCACTAGGTCTTTGTGGGGTTAAATGAGACGAATGATAAACCAAGATATGGATATATTGGGCTGATATCTGACTTTTTCATATTGGTATCAGAAAAATTATTTTGGTGTAGTAATATTTATTACATCAACTGTCAAAAATGTTTATTTTTTAATTGTAAGTAAAGAAGATTTTCTGACATTTGTTATCAAATACCTAAATACACCAGTCAGTGGCTAAACAGAAAAGTTATCGGCCCCCCAAAAATGTGTTGATCACTAAATAAGACTTCAGATAATCAGAATAAGCACAAAATACGAGCTCAGTTTATTATTAGAAACACCTATAACATAAAATTTTTGTCCTTGTGCCTGAGTGAAAAAACTAAAACAAACCAGTGGGAGCCGCCTGAAGAAACCCAAGAGTTAAAAAGAGAAGAAGCAGATTTCATCTCCACTCAGTTTTCTTTCTGGCTGGTTGGAGATTGCATTGCCTCTTGGCTCCAACACCGACAGCACTGATTGGAGTCCTGGTGGGAAGTGAAATGAATTGACATGCATGGACCACGGTGGGCATGAAAGTGTATGTTCATGTTTTTAGACTTCTGTGAGGACCTGCCATTGACCTTCAGAACTGAGGACAGCGTTTGGGTTCATTTACAGAGAACACGCAGTACATAATCAATAGACTGTCCTATTGGTGGAAATACAAGTATGTGTGTGTGTGTGTGTGTGTGTGTGTGTGTGCTAAATGTGGAGACTTAAACAGAATGTTAATGCCACATGCAATCTGTTCAGCAGATCCCAGGGTGATCTCATTTTGCACCCTGCACTGGAGACGGAAACACTGGGTGAACGGGCGCTAATGTTGGGTGGAAGAGGAGGAGGGGGGTGGGGGTGGGGGTGGGGAGAAACTGACACTCCGATGCATTGACTGAGATTGGGCACGGCAGAGATGGAGAGGGAAAAGGAGAAAACAATTAGAAGATGAAGAGATGGATAGAGAAAGCCAGAGAGAGGGTGGGGGGAAAAAAAGAGAGAGGGAGGAAGTGTCAGTTCATCAGGATGAGACAAGAGAATGACTGATGCGATGGTGGAAAGTCCAGTTACACCCTCTGTCTGCACAGCGTTGAAACACTGCCGACGGACACACAAACAACCCACTGTCACATGGACACCGGCTGTTGCAATGTTCAACGTTTACATGATATAGTAGAGCTCCTGCACTGAGATTAGGACCGATTTAAACCAAGTTGGAGCGTACAAACGAGTCCTGACGGATGCAAATGCGACGCAGCTCGGATACACAACAAATGATCTTTTGTTGTCCTCACAGTGCAACGTAATAATCCAACAGTGTAAAGGGTTCGCGCACAAGTGGGGGTGTATGATGTACTTTTCACAGTTGGTACATTATCCTCAAGAAACAAATCGTTTGGAGAAGCAAAAAGCTAACCGGTGCAAAAGAAAAAGTGTTTAAAGTAATGCAATGTCCTTATAAGTACAGGCTACATTTACTATATATTTGTCCTGTCATACAAAGCCAACTAATTATTTTGAGAAAATGTCTGTTTATGTCACAGAAAATGTGAGTTTACTAGTCACATGATTGTGTGACTTTGGGTCTGACTGTCCCCTTAGATTGTTGCGACAATGAAAAACTCTCTCTAGAGCCACTGTTTGTCTGTTTACGTCTTCTGAATTTTTTAATGAACACCATGGATAGCTCTGGATTGAAACATTGAATACCGCACGGCACAAAGAAAAAAAAGGGAAAAGTCCACTGTGCGACTGCCTGACCCAGTTCCACTTCCTCTGTAAATATAAATAGATTCCAAATGCGGAACATATTATCTGATTTCAGTTAGAATCTCACCAAAACACCAAATAATAGCATTTAGCTGTTTGTGTTCAACAGGATAATGCCAAAAGTTAATTGAGAACTGATTCTCGTTTACAACAAGTATTCAGAGACTATATAATATATATAATGCAGTTATAGATGACCAATAAAAAACAGACAAAATGTGGCTTAAGAAATAAAAAAAACAATCTTAAAATGTCTCTGATGCTACGGCCACACCAAATTCAAATTTTCACTTGTAATTTATACTTGTAACACGCCGCCGAAACATCCAAATTTGGAGGCTAGATAATTCACAGCCACCCTGAACAGAAAACATTGTACAATTCATGGCCTTTCCGAACGCGCAACACCTGAGTCTGGACGCCGGATAAACATAGATAAACAAAGTCTGTCCCGCCATTTCAGTCTGTCTTCAGCTATGTCTCAGATCAGTTGGATTACTGCTCTGTACCTGCTCTGGACGCCCCATACATCTGAGGGCCAGATGCCATCGCTTTTGGGTTCACCTGATCCCGCAGAAGTGCCTGCAGCACAGGGAATTCTACCACTTCATCCAGGAACTCTGTCTTTCTGCCTCCTTCCAGGTTGGTCCAAGCGTCACACATCATCCCATCACAACATTGGAAGCATCTCAATGCTGATTGGCTTTCATAGCAGGGCATCATGCGAAATCGCCTGAAAGGTTCAATATTTTCAACTCCAGCTTTTATGCGTATTTGCGGCAAGACGTGCTGCTCAAACACCCGGATGCTCCAACGCACCGCAGAAACTCTTCCAAGGTGAATCTGCCTCCCATGAGAATCTGTGTCCAAAGGCGTCTCTCCATTGACTTTCCATGTAATCTCAATGCGTGAATGTGAAAATTCACATTGAGTGTGGCCGTACCATTAGTTTTTGTTGACAAAAACAGAATGAAACAATATTTGAATTCTTTTAGCCGTGTTTTAATTTAATTTTTGTTATTTTTTCTTGCTGTCTCTCTCGAGGAAGTCGTCAAATTATGTCCCCACCTATGTTAACATCATGATTACTCCCATGATAACTAATTACATCACAGCATTTGCACATATAAGGTCAAGACTTTGGGCAAACATTTTGCCAAAAATCAGTTGTAGTCCATACTGAAAATATATTCAATGTTCAAGCCGATTGCTTAAAATGTTCAGCTGTTGGTTGAATAGGACAGAGCAGAACAGCCAATAACCTGAAGGGGCGGGCCTTAAGCCGTTCATATGCATTTTAAGGGCCAGTACTAAATACAACCTTTATTTATTAATTAGATTAACAAAGACTCAGAAAAATGGATGTGCATGTTTCTATGACAACCTGTATTTACCATTTGTGGCGTTCCTGTTCTAGTTGGAATATTTTTTCTTGTAAATGAAAAGATCAAACCCTAAGTAGAACTTGGAGCTAGGAAAAAGACACATCCTGCAAAAGACTATTTTGCATTTCAATGACATTTTGAGTTTAAAAGTGCTTTTCCAAAGAGTAAAAAAGAGGAATGATAACCAAATAACAGATAATATCGAAATAGGACAAACTGGACTGAGCAGGTTTGAAGATACATAATAATTCCATTTCACAAAAAAATAGGACTCCTTGAAAGGAAAGCTAAGATGGTGAGTGAAGACAACAACAAGTGGAACAAAGTAGTTTTATCTAATGGCTGCACCGCTATAAATAAAGACATCTAAACATCAATCAATTCCAGAATCAGTACATTGATATAAGAACTGGAAAAAAAAATCACATCAAGTGGTATGAATTGTTCCCATATGCTTTTATTTATGCACTAACTGGCCACACAGGGCTTGTTGCCATGGGAATAAGCACCAGAATTAGCATTCACAACATTTGTTATTTTTTTTCCCCCTCCAGTCTCTCTCCACAGGAACATTCAGTTTAACAGGTGAGCCGAACACTGCACTTTCATTGAATTTATCAAGCTGTAAGGACTTGTCAGACATTGTACATTACTCTACAGGAGGCACGCTGTTGATGTTGGATACAGCTTTTCTGGTCTTGTACTAAAGTTGTTTTTTCGACTTATTTGTGAAAGTTTTGATTTCAGATATCTTACAAAAATAAAAAAAGGGAATATATATATATATTGCAATATGAAAAATTCAGGAGTACATAACAGCTGTGTAGGGCCAACACAAACGCTCAAATAGAACATATCAGTATCATCCATCTTGTAGCTGAAATAATTAAAATAAAATTAACAATAATAAAAACATACAAATGAAAACAAACAAATTAATAAAAAACAAATAATAACAATAAAACATGTATCCCATACTGTATAACTGATGTTGCTTGTCTTTTTGCCACTGAGCCTTGATTTTGGGTGATTTTCTTCTGTTTGTTGCTCATTTTTTAATCTCTACCAAGGTTATTGTAACGGTGTGTGTGTTTGTGTCAGCAGAGACATATCATGCTATAACTCAATTAATACTTGAGATACTTGAGACCATGAAATTACTTGTGCATATACATATATCTAATGCGCATCAGATGCAATGATCTATTTGACTAAAGGTCAAAGGTCAAGGTCACAATTAACTAAAAGGTCAAAATTACATTATCGGTTGTAACTCAAGAACAGAGGGTCACAGAACTTTGAGATTGGCACCAAACGATTTCTACAATGCTCATAATTGGTCTTGGTCACCTTTGACCTCTGGAGGTTAAAGGTGACATGTTGCAAAATTAAGTTCTGTAACACTGTTAGTGTGTCAAGCATAGACATATCACGCTATAACTTAATGATTACTGGATATATTATCATAATATTACATGCACTGATACATATATACATATAACAAAATTATCAATATTGCAAAAGGTCAAAGGTCAATGTTGCATTTAGCAGAAAGGTCAAAATCACATTATTGTCTCTTATTCAAGAACAGGTTGTCATAGAAACTTGAGATTGTTCAGTCTTGTTACCGGTGACTCAGTCCAAACTGGTTCAGAATGATTGTGATGTTCTCAGTGTGTATCAGGTTCTATTGAAATTAGATAAGAAAATGTTGAGCTCATTAACAGGACCTGCCATGTGACTATTGCGAACACGTACATTGCGATGTCAATGCTCAAACAATACATTGTGCAGCTCTACTTTTTTCATTTTCCGAAAATGTTAAATGTTATACTATTTTACTGCTCCTGTTATATTTGTAAACGGAGGGTGTTTCTTTAATACACAGCCTTGTTGTTGAAATCAACAGCCTGATTTCTTTCACTTAACCAACCATAGCAGAGGTCTTTGGAGAGTTTACACTCTTGGTACAAAGCCTCCATGTTTACAGTGAGACAGCTCCTGTGATTAAGGATTAATTAAGTTTAATTAATTAAGAAGGCTTTCGGGAAGAATTAGTGTTACTCGGATTAATTCCCCTGGAAGGACACTTTCAGCTGGTGAAATACTTTTGCACATACAGTAGGTACTGACTCATTTCTATTGCACAAATGACCGGACTTTAAAAGGGGCTCCATGCTGGGAAAGAACACTTGTTCCTGGTGTGACAGACAGCTTGAGTTATAGAGTGAGTAAGAAACTTCATTAAGTCTAGTGGTATGTCTGGAGTGCAGCAGTTTGTGGCCACAGACGTGTCTGCTCAGAAGTGATTTGCTGATCCATATCAGTTATGTGAGCAGTCTTTGTGAACAACCAAAAGGTCAGTGGTGAGAAGAAACGCTGAGTTCATGGTGAATGGGGCATTTAGAGGAAGAGGCTTTACTGACATAGAGCCACCAATTGAATTCACAAACCTGTGTCCATGTCCAGTCTGTGACCCATGACCTCTCTGGTATCTACTTCCTCTGGTCCTTTCCGTTACACTTCCCAGTACATGAATGACTTAGATTAACCTCTTAACACCTACTGTAGCAAATATGCAACACATCAAAAATCTATCTATTGTATATGCTATATGGTCAAATTAATTAGCTCCACTTTTACTTTTTTTTTACTTGTTTAAATTCAGACATTAAGGGGATTAAGACGCATTTATCAGGAGTTTACTGAAATGAACTTAACAACTAAATATTTGTTTTATCCTCTTAATGCCTGCTGTTGCAAATGTACAACATACAAAAAATTTACCTCTTGTATATGCTATAGTGAAATTAATTATCTCCTTATTTAAATTAAGATTTTAAGGGGTTAAAATGCATTTGAGAAAAACCTTGACAACAAAAGGTTTGATTTAACCTCCTAATGCCTACTCTACACATGCAAACAAATCTATCTATTGCATATGCAATAATTAAATTAATTATCTCCATTTATTTTAGCATTTACTTTTTTTTCAGGCATTAATGGGTTATTTTTGGGGGGTTTCATTCCCTTCACGTCCACTGTAAGCCATATATTTTCCATTTACATCTTTATTTTCAAGGAAATGTTCAGATGTTTTGTTAATTCTCTTTGTATTCTGAGTAAAATATCCTCCATTGGTAAATTAAGTTCTTCAAAACCCCTTAAATGCAATGTCTCAAAGGTTTGGATATTTGGGTGACCTATGGAATAACTTACTGTGGATTAAATGATCCAACAGGAGTAATTTACAGCACAAAATCATAAAAGTTTCTTTTTCTGCCGGTAATACTTCTATAGAAGTACTGACTACAGAACTTGTAATGCATTATTTCCACACCGAGGTATTAGCACTCCTATGTCAGCTAAATATTTCATATAAAAGATCAAAATTGGTCCATAGAAATGAATAAAATTACCTGTCTGCCACTTGACTCTACTCAATTGTGTCTCATATTCAACTTTTTCTCCTAACGTGAATTTCTGTACAGCTTCTAAAAACTTAAACCATAACATCGAAAAATTGCTTGGCGAACTATTGAGCCACCAATAATAGCTTTAGGTTATTCATGCAGTTCTGAATGATTGGGAACAATGTAAAACTGAGGACACATGCCCGTTTCTCTTAATTAGACAGGAAGTGACTGCGTCGGCTTCATGTTCAAACACCCACTGTGGAAACTCATACTAGTCTGGACCTTTTTCTTCCAACTTTAACTGCTTGCTGTCAGAATAACAGAGGCCGCAGTAGCACTGGGTAAAATATGCACAAAGTTAGAGATACGAATCTTGTTCTGCTTCATGATCACCATATTACACAAAGGGTCATCTACTTGATCATAAATCAGTTTAAGAGAGAAGAACGTTTTCATTTGTGGTGGATCACTCTGTAAAATAAAGCAAAGCTGTGCCTATATTTTTATTCACACCAACTGCACATTAGAATAAAATACTTTATAAAAATCATGTGAACGAGGAGAAATGGACTGAATCCAGACTTAACACCCTCCCATTTAATGCTTAAATGCTCTGTCAGAAGGTTCTGATCGTAACTCATCGCTCCTCGTTGCTGCTCTTTCTTTCTCTTCCTCTTTATTGGTGCTTTGTCAAACTGTGGCCTTTTCATAAATGAACCTTCACATTTGGATGAAGCCGCAAGGAACGTTGATCTAAAAATGACCTACGTCTATGGCCTTGTCCAAACCAATACTCATATTCTGAAAAACATTTGCCTCTTTGTTCTGTCCTCTCATCCACATACAAACATTAGATCATTCACACCAAGGTTTTCCTGTAAATTGCCAAAGCTGCTTTGAGTATTTTTCATAGTAAAACTGTAGAGGCTCATTTATGCTCACTTTACGTATGTAAATAGGAATTTTCTAACGTCACTGCCTTTTCATGCTTCCATGTGTCCAGTGCGCTGGAAGGTGTTTCTAAATCAATCCACTAGAACCACGGTTCTCAAACTGGGGTCCGCGGACCCCTAGGGGGACGTGGCGCACGTCCAGGGGGTACGCGAAGTTATTCACGGTTTTGTTTTTTGTTTTTTTGCTGTTTTTTTGCTGTTTTATTTTGAAATGCGGAAGTTTTATTTTGTAGCGAGCGGGCGGAAGTAGCAGCGCTGTTTGACGCTAGCTTGACTAAATTGAGACGGAGCGAGTCACAGGCTATTTTTAGCCACCCTGCAGCGAACATGGATCGATTTTTCAGTCCGCAAAGTTCCTCAAGAAGTGGTAAAAGAAATGACAATGAAAATGACAAAAACAAACGTCCTAACCCTAAAAAGAGAAAGTACATTGATAGTTATATTGAGTTTGGCTTCATTGAGAACAATGATGGGAGACCAAAATTCCACCAGAATTCTTTGTCTGTCTGTCTGTCTGTCTGTCTGTCACACACACACACACACACACACACACACACACACACGGTTTTGTGTGTCTTTTGTTCTGTTTATTATTTTAAAATTATTGAAGTGCTCATTTATATTATAATACCTGAAAATTTTGCTGGTTTGCACAAAAGCACTATTAAAAAAGGTTATCATTGTTTCATAATAATCATTGTTGAAGTGGTTTTTTTTTTTTTTTATCATTTTCAGTATCGCGAGGATGAGGGGGGACATGGAAAAATTTCACCCCTCCAAGGGGGACCTGGGCCAAAAAAGTTTGAGAACCCCTGCACTAGAGGGCACCACTCTTAAGTAATATATGTTTCTTTTAAATTTTTTTTTTTTATTTAACCAGTCATTAAGAACAGATTCTTATTTACAATGATGGCCTGTCATATACTCCCTAAAACACTATGAAAAAGAGTAAAGATTTGACTGAAAGAATACAATATTAATAAACACGGTGGCGACGGAGGAGGTTTTAATAATGTACAGGGTTTCCCTCACAAATCCACAAAAAGCACATGAACCAGTTTGCTCAGCCATTTTTTTTCAAGTTTGTGCAGCAGCTACTTTGTCTTCTTCTGTAGATGCTAATGCTAATGCTACTTCAGATTCGCTGCAATGGGGAACGGGCTGGGGGGAGTGTCACCTGTATTCCATGGGTGGGTTTAACCCCAACTAGGTGACGCCAATGTCCACATTACAGAATGTGGACAGGCTTTTTCTGAGTCACTCCTTTCTTTGTGTTGTTTTCTATGAATGGGAAATGCAGCCAGTGGAAGTAACGCACCATTTTCAAAGGCAGCATGTGTTGGTAACTTGGGGTGACCCATCAGATTCCAATTGAACGTTTGATTACTTCTATTCTGTCTGTTTTAATGTGTAGTTGATCAGTTTTCTATTGTTTTTGTTTGGGTTTTTTTTGCTTTTGTTTTATTGTTTCTTTTCCTATTGTAGTCGAACTCTTATTCTATTTTTTTTACTTCATGACAAGCACTATACAGATAAAACATTATTATTATTATTATTATTATTATTATTAAAAGGAGTGCAGAAATATGGTTTTCAGCTAAATGACACCTTTAAACAACTTATCTGGTTTCGTTTATGCAACTTTTTTTTCCTGTAAATCGGGTAGGCATAAATGTTGCTTCAGCCTGCGTCTGTCCGCACATGTTGGTATGAAAATCTGAAATGTATGAACGTATCATGTTCTGTTAAAGGGATAAATCAAATTACTATGAAGTTAAGCAGAAACTTTACCTTTCGTTGTTTGTTGCCACCTACTGGTCTTGAAGCTTATTTGAGCAGGTGTTGCCTCATAGGATTTAATTAAAGTTTCTAGGTTTTTTTTTTTCTTCTAAAATCCAACTTAATTATGCACTATTTACACATATGTTCATTATAATTTTGGAAAGTCACTATTTATGATAAAACTGGCTGTGACATCATCCATCCTCGCTGTCTGTTCCACAGTCAGTTTAAACTCACTGTTGTCTTTGCAGCTTCTCTCAACCAGACTGTGGTGCTTTTCACTTCATTTAATAATTATCACCTCACTTAAAAGAATGGCTGTTTTGCTATTAGTGATAAGAGATGCTATTTATTAAACCATTGATGTTAAACTTGATGTTTCCTTAGAATTTTTTGTCTTTCTTTCTTTGCTCATAATATTATCTTTGGAAATTTTGGCATATTTATAAAGATTTGTTTATTTATTTTTCTCAGATTTACCACATGGATCACACCAGAAGGGGAACTTAACTTGTCTACATGTAAGCATTTTGCGTTATTTTATGCACCAACATATTTTGTTAAAAAAAAAAAAAAATCCTCTGGGTTTAATGTGTTTTTCATTTTAAATATGGAAAAAAAATCTGGTAAGGCATACATCATGTTCCGTTGTGTCTGAAAATGTTAATACATTAGATAGCAGAGTGGATATATGTGTAATCTATGCCATGCACTTAACAGCTGGCAAATGGTGATTATATTTAGTATCCAGTTTTAGTTTGTATGCTATTCTATGTGTGTATCTCAGCAGTTTGCTCAGTGTTTTGGTGAATCTATTGATATGATGAATGATATAATGTGGTAATACATATGCATTTGTGCAAAGTAAGGATATGAAATGATTTCTGAGGTTTGCCGAGTGTGAAACTAGATTTTTTTTTTTTTTTTGTGACTCTAGAGGTGATTTTGTAGCTTTTGCTGCAACAACACATTGGTCCCTACGGGGATGTGTGTGTATATAAACTCCATGACATTTCTAGAATTCCATTTCCACACTTATGTCTCCACCCGATTTATACCGAAGAGTAAATGTTAAGGGGTGACTGAAACAATCTCGGAGAAAACATTACAAGCTTTGCATTCTGGTGAGTAAATTGTTCATTTTTAATAAGGTACGGAAAACAGTTGGCCTGCCTTTTCTTCTGTTTCTGAGCTCTATAATTAATGTGCCAGTGTGACTCAGTGTTTCATCATTTGCTTTTGCAATCTGTCCTGCTTCAGTGTCTTACTTTGAGTGAAACGAGGCGGGTTGTCGTTGACGTCGGTGAGTGTGATGTTCACCATCGTGGATCCTGTCAGTCCTCCTCTCTGCCCCGCCATGTCTTTGGCTTCGATCACCACCTGGTAGTGCTCCCTCTGCTCACGGTCCATGTCACCCGGACCCAAGGCTGTCCGAATCACACCTGATGAAAACATTTGAAAAATAAAAACAAACTTATCATTAACAATAATCATAATTTTAGTTAGTTTTAGTTTTATTTTGAATATGTCAAGCACAAAAACATTTGATCTTTCAAAAGCCAATAATTGATAAAATAACAAGATAAAGACAATATAGCCTAGATAAAAAAAAAACATAAGCCAACATATTTGAAAGGGAGTGGGAAGAAGTACATTTTTATTTTCTTTTACCTCCAACCCCTATTGTACAAAAACGATAATACAAATGCCAAAAAATATGTCTAAATTGATTCCAGTTGGTTTATCAAAATATCTCCTATACAAAATAATAATAATAATACTAATAAGACTAAGACTAATAATATGGTCCTGCAAGATGCTTTAAATCAGTGCCCACATGATTGTTTCTATTAAATATTACACAGAATGTCTTTTATCATCTTTATTCCCTCCTGAGGTCAAAGAACAAGGTTCCTTCAAGAAACTTACTAATAAGAAGACCAATAATAACTTGATTTATATAGCACCTATTAAAAAGAGAAGGCAACAGCAGAATAAAACACAAAAAATAAGAACAGCAACACTGAATATAACTGGGGTCGAGTGAGATGAGGTGAAGAGTAGGGCTCCACAATATATCATAAAAATATTGTTATTGCGATAACGTAGGTTGCAATATTAATATCACAGATCTTTATTAATGTCGCCCAACATTGGTTGGTAGAGATCATGGTAATCTTTCCCAGTGTGTGTGTGTGTGTGTGTGTGTGTGTGTGTGTGTGTGTGTGTGTGTGTCCGCAGAGACATAT
Organism: Siphamia tubifer; assembly: GCA_020466265.1. Classification (NCBI taxonomy): domain Eukaryota; kingdom Metazoa; phylum Chordata; class Actinopteri; order Kurtiformes; family Apogonidae; genus Siphamia; species Siphamia tubifer. The sequence continues at coordinate 13,253,668 of CM035799.1, forward strand.
CATGCTATAACTCAATGAATACTTCAAATATCACCATAAATTACATGGACATATACATATAACTAATGCACATCAGATCCAATGATGCATTTGAGTAAAGGTTAAAGGTCAAGGTCACAATTAACTAAAAGTTTAAAATTACATTATCAGTTATAACTCAAGAACGGAGGGTCACAGAACTTTCAGATTGGTACCAAACGATGAGGAATGAATGTTACTACAATTGTCATAATTGGCGTCATCACCTACGACCAATAGTTTTTGAGATCTCTGAAGGTCAAAGCAATTACGTGCTGTGAGTTTTTGTTCCATGACAGTTTCGTTATGCAAATAAAGCAGTCATTCGAACACATACTATTTTGAGAAGAAACACATTTTATTTTCGTGACCCCAGGAAACCTGCTGGGACTACTTTAGCTTTGACCAAAACCAGACCAGAACTCAACTCACCAGACACTGTTGGGGGTCACTGTGGGTGCACCAGATTAAAGACGGCGATTCTATACAAATTCATTTGAAAAATAGTGAACTATTCCTTTAAGTTTGTTATATATAAAAGCACATTTTAACTTTCATGAAAAAATATTCTCTTTAAATGCAAAGGATGACTCTTTTCCATCACATTTAGTAGCAGGAAACTCTTTTAGAAAGCAGAAAAGTTGAATAATCTCCAAGCTAAACCAAAAAATCATCTCAGTTTTCCATTTCAGAACATCTTATCTGAATTTTTTCACTGAAGGCTTGAGTATGTTAAGTGCATCCCTGGTGAATGAAAAAGCCACCATCAATAGCACAAAAAAAGATGAGGATTCTCCGTGGTAAGAACTGAAAGAGCAACCACATTAAAGGCAAAAATATGTGATCAGATGCACATTTTTCTTGAAAAACAACTGAAATTCAACAGAAAGAAATGCAGTGTAGGGACCAAATTGATATATTATAACAGTAGTATTTGTATGTGGCGATTACATGGTAGACATTATAATTGGATACAGAAATATAAAAAAGTTCACACAGCAGGTGATGGGTTTGAGTCGTTTTCTAGCTGCAGCATCAACGTTAACAACGAACAAACCATGCTCCTGCAGGATGTGGTGTAAATGTAGTGTAGTTTGTTGTTTCTGTGCTCGAATAATGGTGAATATTTCCATCACCAAGTGTCAGTCTGTCATTCCTCTTCCTTCCACTATCTGTGCTTTACTGCTTTGAAACTCCTCGTTACGTGAAAGAACAAAAACCTCTAGGCTACGACTACAACCTGAAAATGGCAAGTTTTAATGTGTCGCCATGCACTCCTTCACCAAAAACACTGTTTTTCTGACTCACAGCAACTTAGATAACCTTTAAACCTTTGATGCATGAATTATGAAAACCATAGTCAAGTTTTTTTTTTCTAAGGAAGGCATGAAAAAATGCAACGTGATTGAAATATATTTAATGAACCTATTTCTTATGGAGTTATACAAATTTCCACTCAGCTGGACAAGATGCATTTAAGCTTCGAACCAAACAAACGTGTATTTAAAATGCAACACTATGAAATGAAACAATTTTAATGCAGTTTTTGTTTAAGAATGTTAATTACAGTCTAATAACAACAAGCAATTGATTTACATGTAAACTACTAAACAAATAAATCAACAAGTATTCAGAGAATGTCTAAACTCACCTCTATTTTGTGCCAAACTCAAGTTTCTATGACAACCTGTTCTTGAATTAGAGCCAATAATGTGATTTTGACTGTTCTGCTAAATGCGGCCTTGACCTTTGACCTTTTGCAATATTGATAATTTTGTTTTATATATATATATATATATATATATATATATATATATATATATATATATATATATATATATATATATATATATATATATATATATATGCATCAGTGCATGTAATATTATGATAATATATCCAGTATTGATTAAGCTATAGTGTGATATGTCTGTCCTTGACACACACAAACAAGTTAATTTTGAGACATATCACCCACGGTCTATAATTTTTGAGATGTCTGGAGGTCAAAGGTGACAACATTAATTATGACAATTGGAGAGATCCTCATTCCACATCGTTTGGTACCAATCTGAAAGTTCTGTGACCCTCCGTTCTTGAGTTATAACCGATAATGTGATTTTGACCTTTTAGTTAATTGTGACCTTGACCTTTGACTTTTACTCAAATATATCATTGCATCTGATGAGCATTAGCTATACGTATATACCCATGTCATTTCATGCTGATGTCTGAAGTATTCATTTAGCTATAGCATGATATGTCACACACAGACACACACACACACGCACAGTGATTACAATAATCCCTTCCAACCAATTTTGGGCGAGATTAACAAAAACCCATGAATATAGAACAGAACCGCTGGAGAAGAACTGTCCACTGTAGCGACCAGTATGCATCAAAGGGTTAACTCTATTCTTGAAAGACAGTGGACGGTGCCAGACCTTTTTATAGACTGGTGTAAATTCACACATGTTTTTTTTTATTTATTTTTTAGAGCCGTCACATGATTAAAACTCATAATCAGATTGATCACATGGTTACTGTGGATTAATTTTGATTAATCACAATTAAATATAACCCATTTGTCAGTTATATTGTTTGTATTTTATTTAGCATGGGGCAAACAGACTCAGGAATGAAGAGAATATAAGAAGGCAGCAGTTCAAATACAGGGTGAAGAGGGTGGGTGTCATCATCTAAAATGTACAAAGTTTGTCTGTCAACTGCAGTTCTGTGTAGGTCATCCAGTGATTTCTGGGAACGCCCTATGAGTTTTCCTGCCATTTTAATAATTGTGGACAGCCTATTCTTGTTGGACAGGGTGAGGTGGACATACCAAACACAAATGTTGTGAGTAAGGACACTCTCTATTACATCTGTCCTCTCCAGAATATTACAAATTACTCTTTGGAGTAAATTGCAATTTGCCTTTAAATTTCCTGATTAAAAACCACCTTTGATTTGCCTTTTTGCATATGGCATCAACATTTTCACTGAAATGTAGCTTGGAATAAATGAATGATCCTAAATACTTAAAACAGTTAACAGTTTGGTCAATACAAGTACTGATGGAACACCCGTATAATTAAGGATTAGCTCCTTGGTTTTTACACACATTAACTCCTGACACGAAAAGCAATTCCACAGTAAAAAAAATTTAAAAAAAAGATAAAATAAGCAACAAAATGAACAAAAACTGACAAAGTGATCAGTAAAATGAACAAAAAAGAACATTAAACTCAGAAAATAATATGTAACATGGACAAAGTAAGACATTAACAGAACACAATTGATAAAAAAAAATAAAGAAATGAACAAAACATAGAAAAAAAAGCAACAACATGTATGTGTGTGTGTGTGTGTGGCTGTATATATATATATATATATATATATATATATATATATATATATATATATATATATATATATATATATATATATATATATATATATATATATATATATATATATACATTTATTTTTTTATTTATTTATTTATTTATTTTTATTTTATGATGGTGCTGGAGAGAGAAATTGTAGTTTCACTGTGTTCCACAATGACAAATAGTCTTCTAATCTATTAATATGCAATTACCCATCATCCTGTACAAAATGTAAAATTACATCCTCCGTGACGCAGTATGTCTAAAGTGTGTTTTATTTTCATCTCCCCTCACTTGCCTGTAGGACATGATAATAGAACTCCAAACACAGTGAGGTTAGCTGTTCTCTCGCCTACAGTGTTCATATAAAGCAGAAATAAACCCACCCTGACTGCAAAAGCACATATTATATAGATAATTTATGATAGTTGAGTGGGGGCAAAAAATGATAATTTACTGATATAAATACGATTACGTGATTAATAATAAATTAACAGATGTGAATTTACATTTGGCTTCATTTTATTCCAGCATCCAGAGAACAGGGTCTATCATTGGTGTTTAATCCACAGGCAGCAGTAATCTGACCATGGCCCTGACTCCTCTATTTGTTAGGAACAAACAGATGAGCAGAAAGAGGGAGATTACGGCGCTGATTATCTAAATGGATGGGTGACTTTTGCATTCACAGAGAAAGAACACAAGTTCAGGAAAGGGCTGAGCAGCGCTGTGGTGCGTTTTATTCTTGCAGACATAAAGCCAAACTATTTCTCTTTCTATCCTTCAGAAAACATAAATGTGCAGGGTGAAGGGCCACAAAGTGTTTATTTACTCCTCATTACTAGTTCTTTCAGACTTTATTTTTCTGCAAAAGAAAACTGATGTATTGGCTTAAAATGTGATCTGGAGCCGCAACAAAGAAGACCATCCTATTCCCAATGGCGGAGACACTATTTTCACTCTGTTTACACAAATTAAATTCTGGAGTCAGTACAGTCACTAGTGGGATATTTTCTACACAGAGCACTGAGGAATTCAACCAGATAAAATGAATATGAAGGAGTGGGATCCAATAGTGGCTCTGGCAGAAGAAAACTGAGAGGTTAAAGTCCTACTGTATTTGAATATGAGCTTCTTGTATGAATTAATGTACGACTTGCTGTTTGAAGGCTGTGTTTTGCTTCGTCATGCCAGCGAAGCTCAATGAAGCACGCTTTGATTACAAACTTATTGAAGCAACAGTCTGTTATTTATATCAGTTTAGTCTTTGTCATGTTAAAAAATACGCATCAGATTCCACCCTGCTTGGCCTTGTTGGTACAAACATAAACGCTTGTTTCCTAAAAGAAAAAAAAAAGTATTAAGTGAAATATGTTTAATGTTTTAGAATAAAATCTAAATAAATACTAAAACTATGAAATAAAAAGCCACAATTATGAGATAAAAAGTCCAAATGATGAGATAAAAAGTCCAAATGAGATTAAAAAAAAGTACATATTATAAGTTAAAAAGTAAAAATTATGAGATAAAAAGTCCAATTGATGAGAAAAAAAGTCCAAATGATGAGAAAAAAAAGTCCAAATGATGGGAAAAAAAAGTCCAAATGATGAGAAAAAAAAGTCCAAATGATGAGAAAAAAGTCCAAATGAGATAAAAAAGTACAAATTATAAGTTAAAAAGTAAAAATTATGAGATAAAAAAATCTAAATTACGAGATAAAAACTCAAAATCATGACAGGAATGTCCAAATCATGAGATAAAAAGTCCAAATTAACAGGTAAAGACAAAATTAAGAGATAAAAAGACAAAATTAAGAGATAAAAAGACAAAATTAAGAGATAAAAAGTCAAAATCATGACATAAAAAGTCAAAATTATGAGATATAAACTCAGTTAAGTCATTCATTTTGACAGCTTTTTTTCTTTCTTTTCTTTTTTACCCATCATCCTCCGTGACGCAACTCTCCACACTATCAGAGCATGTACACTGATCATTGAATTGACTTTGCTTCACTGTGGTAGACTTTTTTTATGTGGACTTTCTTATTACTTAATTGTTATTTGATATACATCTCTATTGTGTGTCTGTTGTTTGTGTGTATTTCTGTTTGTTCAACAAATGGGGAAAAAAGGAAAAGAAAATCCATAATACAAGGAAAAACCACTAGTGTTTCCATGAGCCTTTGAACATCCAAATGGGTCATATCTGATGACCATGAAAAAAATGATAAACTTTATTTTACGTCAATTATTTACACATATGGACAGGATTAGTGGATGAACAGATAATAAACATTTTAGAAAATTCAGTACATTTTTGTGTCTTCATGGGTATTTCTACCTGTATTAGGGTCCACAGAGAAGTAGGGGTGTCCCTGGCTGATGCTGTAGACCAGTTTGGCGCTGTTCCCGTACATACTGTCATCTGCATCTGTAGCTGTTACCTGGATGACTGAAGTACCTGGAAAACAACAACATGATCAATGATGACAAGCAACAAACTGACTTTATCTTATATATCACAATGATTATACATGATTCATTTACACCAGGGGTCACAGATCCTGGTCCTCGAGGGCCACTATCCTGCATGTTTTAGATCAAGGGTTTCAAACATGCGGCCCAGGGGCCAAATAGGTCCCGCTAAAGGTTCCGATACGGCCCCTGGGATCAAGGCTGTGGAACTGATTTTAGTTCAGATACCACATACTAACCTATATTATCCAGATCAGGGGTGTCAAAGTCATTTTAATTCAGGGGCCACATTCAGCCTAAAATGGTATTAAGTGGGTGGGAACAGTAAAATAATAGAAATAATAGAATAAAAACATATAAATAATGTCAACTCCAAAGTTTTCCCTGTTTTTGAGCATCATGAAAATGTTTCCATCTACAAACTGTACTTGAACATAACAGTTCCTCTTACCAATATCGGACCTCTCAGGTACACTCCCGGTGTAAACCTCTTTGTCGAAGTGAGGCTCATTGTCATTGATGTCATGAAGTTTGACTGTGAACTCTGTCTCCGGCTCCAGCTTGTATCCCGTCCGTTTGTTGACGACGGTTGCCTTGAGGACGTAAAACGCTTTCTCCTCACGATCGAGGCGTCGGGTGGCGTGCAGGTCACCGTTATTCTCATCGAGGACAAAGATGGAGCCGGCCCCATCACCAGAAAGGACGTACTTGACTAAACCATCACCACGGTCCTGGTCTGACTGGAGCTGCAGAGGGACACACACACATATGGTATGTTCACTTAAGTGTCTTATTATTAGCAGCATTACATACAACATAAAAAACCCCACAGCCCATCAATCACTGATACACAGTATGTGTTTGAACAGTTACGTAACATGGAAGGCCTCAGATGTATAACTAGGTTTACGCCCGTTTGAAGCGATGGCTAGGGGTATATCCCCAAACGCCCACAATCCTTAATGATGTCATGACGTGAGGCATCGCCAGGTCATGACCTTTCATTTACAATTGATTTAAAGTCAATCAGACAAATAATTCCAGAAATGTAAATAAAAAAGTGTTTAATGATTTTTAACTTTTGAGCGCCTGCTTGTGGGCAATCTAGAAATGGTACATAATCCAAAATCCAATCAGTTCTTCCTCTCCATGATATTAATTGATATGGAAAACATGGAATTTGTAAACTGGATATCGTTCAAGTTATCACGTTAACACTGTCGGACAGTTTCAGGAAATCCTTCCTCTCATTAACCATCGCATTGTTCAACAAATCTGAATCACACATTTTATTTCTGTTTTACACTATATATTTTCTGTAATTAATACTGTAATTACATACTCTGCACGCTACAGGTATCTGTATTTATGCTTTAATATACCATTGTACCTTACTTACTTTGTTTTTTTACCTCACTTTCTTTTCGTATATGAATGCTACTGTTGTGACAAAGCAATTTCCCAGTTGTAGTTCAGTTTAGTCTAGTGTAGTAGGATCAATAAGGTACTTCTAACCCTATTCTATTCTGGGGCGGCCATGGCTTAGTTGGGAGAGCCAGTTCGATTCCTGGTCTGTCCTTGTCAGTCCGTTGTGTCCTTGGGCAAGACACTTCACCCCCCTTGCCTCCAGTGTCACTCACACTGATATATCAATGTTTGGTGGTGGTCAGGGGGACCGTAGACACGAAATGGCTTCTGTCAGTCTGCCCCAGGGCAACTGTGGCTACATATGTAGTTTACCACCACCAGAGGGAGCATGTGAGAGTGAATGAATAATGGATCAATAATGTAAAGTGTCTTAGGTGCCTTGAAAAGCACTATAGAAATGTCATCCATTATTATTCTATTCTATTCAATCAGATCAAAAATATATAATATTTCCAACACTCCATTATGGGAAATAATTCAAGCACTACTTCACAGTTATATAATTTGACAGCAACTTAATTTAAAGGCAACCAAATCTCTATATGAATTATCTAATGGGTTTAAGTAAAATTAGTGTCTTATGCGTGCATTATGTGGAAAATGGTTCCCTCTTTCTTTCTATTCTGCTTTTATAAGCTTTTATTCTGTTTCATGTTTTTCATTTGTCCATAACTAACTGTGGATATTTTTTATATATTTTTTTTTTATGCTACTCAAGCATGAGCGGTAGTTATGCAGTGGCAGAAAAAAAGCTGTAATTTTACCACAAGCTGTCAATCTGAAATGATCTTTTTCTTTCAAAATTTTGTACTCTCTTTTTATTCAGGCTGATGAATTTATCCTTTGCTTTTACTTAACCGCTTGCATGCAATTGATTATTTTTTTTTTATTTTTTTTTTTTACAAAAGTGAAATTATTTGAAGCTTGGGAATTACAGAGGGATGTCAAATTATTAGGCTTTCACTAAACCATGACAAAAATTAGCCCCCAAAAAAAGAGAAGCATTCATTCATTTTCCAAATCGTTTAGTCTTTGACAGGGTTGCATTCGAGTGTATCCTGGGTGGGTGCTTTTATGAAACTGGTGCCGAAAAGAAGGAACGACGAGTTCACAAATTTAATCAAACAAGGGTTGGGGTTTACTGAGATAAGAGAGACTATTTTTCAGATGTAACACATTTTCATTTGATACACTCACACAAAAATCTACATGTAACATGGACACCAGGTCTATATAATAACCATCTTTTTCTCTGTTTTTTTTCCCCCATATCCATAAATGATCAATGATCAATGATATGATTCTTCTACTACTCCTTTTTCCAAATATATATATATTTCATTCTCATGACTCATTGATTTAATTTTTTTTTTATTATTGTATGATGATTTTTTTTTTTTATTTGCGTAGTTTTAGTACTTTTTATTACCTCCACCAAGGAGATTATTTATTTTTTTGCCAGAGTTTGTCTGTCTGTTTGTCTGTCTGTTAGTTAGCAAGATAACTCAAAACATTATGGACGGATTTTGATGAAATTTTCCGGATGTGTTTGGAATGTCACAAGGAACAAATGATTAAATCTTGGTAGTGATCCAGAAGAGATTCTGGATCAGTTTGAAATGTATTCTCCATTTACCGCAATGTAAAATTTCAAAGTGATCCAGAATCCAGGATCTCTTCCGGATCGCCACTAAAATTTTATTTAGCCATTGGTTTCTTGGGACAGAACCCCCACCCCCCCACCCCCGAAAGGAAAGGTCAATTATTATATATTCGACAAATGGCAAAGATCATCAAATTTAACACAATTCTTTATTTATCGCAGTATATACGACCATTTCAAGTGATGTTTTCCAGATCAAAGGCACTGACACCTATGTAGATTTTCCTGTCGTAATTTTGGTGTTATTTTTTTGGCCCAATATTTTAGTAAAAATTCATACATTTTGGGATGGCTCAAAGCAACAGAATTTTTTTTTTTTTTTTTTTGCATCTAAGGTCATCATTAGGTACATCCTGGGGTGAAACATGTCAACATTTCATTTTTTAGTATTAGGTCTAAAAAATAAAAAATTAAAAAATTAAAAAAAAAAAAAAAAAAAAAAAAGGAAAAATGCCAGACATAAAAATGAATCCACTTTTATGGAAAGACACAAGTACAAAGGTACATCCTGAACATACAACCCATTCCCGGGCATCAAATATTATATATATAAAAACGTCTACACTGATAATACTTTTTTTTTAAAGACACAAGGCCATCAGACATAAGTCATTTGTCTTTAAACGTGAACAATGAAACTAGTTGTTGTCCTTTTACTATTTCCTTGAGCTTCTAGTGGATCTGTATTAAAATACATTTGACATACAGTACATAAAAGGATGATATAGCGAGACAAACTGTAAAAAAAAAAACAAAGACAGCATAGCTCATGTATTCAGAGAACACACTAAAATACAACTGATTAAAAAAAAGCTACATAAATGTACACTTTTTTTTAAACTATATTTAACTTTTTTCTTTTCCATTATAGGTCAATACAGAAATACTCTTCAGGGAAACAAAAATATAGTTTAATATATTATGGTAGGTTTCTAAATTGACAACAAAATTGACAACAAAAAAAAACCAACCCTTTTTTAACAAAGATAAGGTGATTTAAAGGACTTTTTTATTGAACATATCCAGCTCATTTCACACCATTTCACCCTCTCACACAGAGACGTACATCAGCTTATGTTCAAGGTTTACGTGCGCATCATTTTACAATAATAGCGTTCATCCTGGAAAGCGGCTGTCAGTAACCTACACCACTGTCTTTTCCTGCGAGTGGTGTTACAGTGACTATTACACATGCCACAACTGTGTGTGACTTATAAATGGCTCGTCACTCACTGACAACAACACACCTGCTAAATAATTCACACACTCCATTATCAAGGGATATGATGATCTGTTTTTGAGCCGGGGAGGAAGCACACTTGGGACTTGTTCATGCAACTGAACTTAGACTATTCATTATGTGCTTTCATGGTGGTTTTGCATTTAATGTGAAACTGGGGAATGCTATATCAAACAATCTTCTAACTGCACATACATCTATCACTGGTAAATATTAGTAAAAGAACTGTAACTGTAGAGGTCACCTGCTGCAACAAATACCATATTTAGTCACATATTTTGTTCAGACTATAATCAGTGCATCATTCACACTTAAACTGAGCAACAAGCCAAACCTGTGTCCTACATGACCCTAGTTCTTTAATACTGCTATTAAAGTTTGTGAACAGTACACTGTAATGTGTTATAGGTGTATTTATCATGCTCTTTACAAGTGCCAGTTGGCTGTTCTATTTCCTTATTGGACTGAAATTAATCAGTGAAATGAGCCGATGACTCCATTCCCTTGAACATTTTAGTGTCGCGTGCCAGTGAAGCACAGATAATTCTGCATCGTATTGTGAATTAATGGATCAAACAGCTATGGTTCCGTTAACAGTTGTACACATACTCTTTTTTTCAGATTGTTTTATTTGAACTCTTTAATACAATTTCCCTCTGTGCATCTATATATGAAAAAAAAAACAAAAACGGGGGAGGCTAAACTGGGTGGATAGGCCGACGGACAATGATGACAGGTTTATATAAGATGCAAACAAATATGAGCAGAGCGGAAGACAAAAGAAAAGACCAAGAGGCGGCTCTGCAGATTGAGAAGCAAAAAAAAAACAAGCATCTTCTGAAGGCGAAAAAGCGTGTCTGAAAATGAAGGGAGTGCAGCAGAAAGCCAGAGTTTGTGTTCTGCCTGAAGGAGTAAACATCTATCGGATCTGCTGTGAGATCTGCTACTTTTACTCTGATACCTGCAGCAATAACCCCGCTCGCTCACTCTCTCTCTCTCTCTCTCTCGGTCCTTGTCTTTGTCTGTATCTCTCGACCTGAAGCGGCTTGCTGTTCACCTTTCATCCCTTCATCCCTGCATTACTCCTTCAGGCCAGGTGTTAGGGTGAAGCCTTTGAATGTCTATCTATGAGAGAGGGCCATTATAGCTGCTACTCTCCCACTACCTGTGGAAGGTGCACCTACTGGCTCAGAATAGATTTTTCTATAAAAGGCTGATATTATTCCACTATGTATACAGATTAAAAAGAAACAAAGCAAACCCTGGGACAATCAATCCCACACAAAGGCTGTTTAAATAATTTGCTACTATAAGTAGTCCACTTTCAGTGCTCATTTTGGTCTTTTCATACCAGAGGCTGCTGCTCTGTGCATATTGAAATCATACTGGAAAAAGAAAAGCATTTTCTCCAAATGAAAAACGTAGTCTACTCGCAGCTTAAGACAAACTGCCAAAAACGAGCCGCGGGCTGCTGTGTGTAGTCTCCTCCAACAACGGAAAAACAGTCATGTCTGCCAGTGATGGAGACAGTAAATGAATGCACCTGTAGTTGAAGACTTGGCAGCGAGCCTGAGAGAGGACAGTTTTAAAGTTTCTATAAGCTGTGTGGAGTGTTTTAAAAAGAGAAGCAACACTTTGTTTAGCACTGGGAGGCTGCAGAAACTACCATCAACTATATCTACAAGCAGCTGAGTGGGTGAAAAGATACAACTTAGAATTCAAAGTCAGAGATATTGGGAATTCCTCACAGTGGCAACACCTGCTGTACAATCCATTACAACCAACACCCCATACACGCTGAGTATTAAGCACTAGTGTCACCTGTGGATCTCTGGCAATTTATAATAATTAGATGACCTAAATCCTGTGCAAATCAGCCATGTCTCTAATTTGTAAAGCAAAAATTCATCCAGTAATTATCCACCCTAGTTCAGTAAGCAAAGGTTTTGTGATATCAGTCCTGTGTCTTAGTGACTTTGCCTAACCATGTTGAAGACAATAAAGGATCCACTGATGATGACAAAAAACAAAGTTTTTGGGTAAAAACCGAGGATGTTCATGTCATAATATTACTTGGATATTCACTGAAAGAGCACATTTCAAGCTTTCAGAAACATGGCATCTTAAAAAGGAGCAAGTAAATCTACAGTAAGGAACTTTTTTTTCTTCCTGTCTTTCAGTAGTTATGTGTAAGTGTTGAGCCTGTCCTTGACATCGCAGTCGAGGAATAATGTCAGCAAATACGAGCTGCATGCAACACAGACATGGAGAGTTTATTTCACAGGTTACTCTAGTGCTATGCAAATGAGTGTTTAGACTTACAGAAGCTTAAAGCTTTATTATCGTAAATATTAATTGGATAATTAAGACTTAAGACAGTTCACTATGAGTAATTTCACTTTAGATGAGTTCATACAGTAAGGGCTGCAGTTAAAAACACCCCGCTGTGTGGTGGCATGGGCCTTTTTCGGGGTGAAACAATGGTATGTTTTTTACCTCCAACTCCTATCAACTAATCAACAGGCTCAACATTTTCCAACTAAGTGAGTGTCTGGATTTTTGTCTTTTTCCAGTGATTCATGCCCATGGTTTGTTGATAGATAGATAGATAGATAGATAGATAGATAGATAGATAGATAGATAGATAGATAGATAGATAGATAGATAGATAGTGTAAATAATTCAGATAACTAATAATAACTTAGGCTAAAAGAAAAGTAGAAATACAAAGACAATGTGATTTTACATGTAATTCAAACCATGGCATTCAGTGTAGTTCATGTTTGAGAGATAAGAGTAAAATCAAATTTATTCTATGTCCCAAACTCACAAAAATATATAGACAACAAATGTAAAATTAACCTTTTCATCATCAAAACAATATTATCACATACAATGTCCGAACTGAAAAGCTTATGTAGTAGTCGAAATGTTATTTAAATTCTACTTTAATTAGTATTGTAAGTGTTCTACCTGGTGTAATCACCTCTATTACATTGATGTCTGAGGAACACTGTAGATAAATGAACAGCTTGTTTGAAAGAAAGCAGATACTTGATTCATTCGTCTTAATATGGTTGACTTTCAAACGTACCACATCAACATCTTTCGTGCCCACTAGTTACTCTTTCTGTCTGTCTGCTGTTTGCCAGATAGCGTACAGTGGGATTAGTATTTTCAGTGAAAACAGCCAAATCAGTGAGACTGGACCAAACAGAAAAGCTGTGGGCTGTACAAGCAAATAATGCTTTTTCACAGAAAGAGCTGAAGGGAAACTGTAGAGTTGGTAATGACTGCGTTTGTCAGGTCGAGTAAGCCCTTTCACATGACAGTCATTTCAACTACTGTTCATTAAATGTTCATCCCTGCAGCTTTAAATCTGATATTCTGATCACAATAGGGCTCCATTTTACCACACTATAAGAATCAGAGGAGTCCTCTATTATACTAAACTGGATATTAGACACCATTCTGCAGCACACAGCCGGTGGGATGCTACAGCTCTGCAGGTCTGTAGGAGTGAAGACAGTTGACATACCGTCCTCCACATCATCCTGTGCACACTTTATTTAAGGTTATTTTTTCATTCTATATAGAATTTACACAGTGGAACAAAAAGATCTAACATGAACTTCTTTAATTTGTCAGACCAAAACGAATCCATCAAACTTAATCTGACAGGCACTTTTAATACCCCTTGGCTAAATATAGTGTAAAATTCTATTTAAAGTTACTGCTTTAAAATTTAGATTACATTGTCTTTGTGTATAAACTTTTACATACATATTTATATTTGAAAGTACTGTGCACATGGCCATTTGACCTTGTAAAACTAGGTTAAAGTCATTTATTTTTAATAGAACTGAAGCCTGTTTTATGCCAAGATGCATCCACAGTATAGGTGTAGTGCATAGGGTTGTCACGATACAAAAATTTCCAACTCGATACCGATACTAAGGATAATACTCGATACTCGATACTAATTTCGATACTGGAGATGTGAGGGATTCCTTTTAAAATTTCCTCCATGGACTGCTAAAAAAAGGTAGTGAGTGCGGGTGCAGAATAAATGCATGCCTATCTCTTGGCAAGTTAAGGTAGGCCTATCTTTTTGCCTATCTTTTTGCTCAAGCCCTTCTGCAGTGCTAACTGTAAGCCTCTTTATGGTCGAGCATTATGTGCGTGGGCAGCAGCGTATTGCATCATGTGACCACCGCGGACCCCTTGCGGGACTATGGCAAGCCAAAGTGTTCACATAGCCACGCGTTGTCTTTATTATATCACGAATAGACGGACAGATGACAAAACAATTAGAATAGCCAAAAGTTGACTTAAGGGTAAAAAACATATTTCCATGAAATATCAAGTAAAAAAAATCAGACCATCAAAAACAATGATTATGCAATCCAGTACTAACTCCTCTGTGTATCATGTGACTAAAACAGGCAGAAAAGAAAACATGGAATGTCTAAAAGCACTGTTTTTATCAGTACAATGACAGATATTAGTGTAAGAACTGAATTGATTTTGGTTATTATCAAGAAAACATGGGAAATGGATAGATATCAGTTAACATTGTATAGAATTTGTCCAAACAAATATACCTTTAGTTGAACAAGAAAGTAAAGAAAACAAGGGTGGTTTAATTGTTATTTCCACAACTGTACTTGAAATCAACTAAAACTTCTAAAAAGATTGAACTTTTGGTGACGATATGTACAATATCATGACATGTTGTAACAATAATAACAATATTAATAGAAGCATTAGAGTGTTTTGACCTACTTTTTTGAGGAAACAATTGAATTACTGTGAATATATGTTTATGAATATGAAAATATGAATGTTGATACTGCTGCTAACTGAGGGCACAGTTTAACATTTTATCAGAATATGTCATAAAGGTCTGGAGATCAATCATGAGAGCTATATTTACTCCTGAACTTATCATGTTTCCACTTCTGAATAAGGTTATTACTATTCACTGTAGAAGGAAATAAGGACACATATTTTCTAATACGACTCTTTAAAACACCCAGAATAAAATATTTATGGAAACACTAGTGCTAAGAGCCTGGTTATGAATTAATCTATACACAGTACTGCACAAAACTCTTAAGACACCTCTGGGTTTGTTGTTTTGGCAGGGTCAAAATACAATCATACATATTTATTTATCATCCTTTTATTCAGACACAACAAGAAAATGGAGAAAATATGTTCCCTGCCTTAAAAGACACAGAAAAACACTGACCTAAATGGATTCTAAAGGTTAAAGCCACTATTTACATTATTTACACTATTTAGTGTGACCCCTGACCTATAACAAAAAGCAACAAACAATGTGAAGCATCTGACATGTGTTGAATGAAACATGTTTTTTTTTTTACCTGGAACTTCTTTTTTTTTGTTTACTACTGTCCACAAATTACATATATCTAGATTATATCTTAATACAGAAAGAGAAAAATGAATGTATGGTTATGATACATTTACTAAACCAACAAAGCCTAAGACTTTTGCATTGTACTAAATATCTATAGCAGTGGAAAAACATTCTTAGACTTAACATTTTACACAATCACAAATATTACCATGAAATACTTGCAGAATTTTGCATTTTATTTTTTTTTTGTATTACAAAGACACGTTTTTGTGTTTATTGGTAAAAACGAAAAAGTTGGAAAAGCACTGAGAAAGTGCAAACCTGAAAATGTCACCAAAATCCTTCCCCAACTTTTCAAGTTACCTTGCTAACAGACAAACCCTGATGAAAATAGAACCTCTTTGGCAGAGGTAAGGAACATTTTGGCATGATTTAACTCCTATGAAACAGAGCATGCTCAGAAAGAAGTATGTGGGTCTGGAGAATGGAATAGTGGGTAGAGTTTAATGACTTAAGAGTAGGTTCTTAATGGAATATTTCACAAATACATGTGTCCCAAAACTGTTTTCAACCACTATATCTATTTTTATATATATATATATATATATATATATATATATATATATATATATATATATATATATATATATATATATATATATATATATATATATATATATATATATATATATATATATATATATATTTCTGCATCTGTATCTATATCTAATTCTATATCTATATTTCTATGTCTCTATATCTATTCATACATCTATTTCTTTTTCTATATCTATTTCTATATCTATACATTTCTGTCCTGTACTCCAATACTCCAACATCTCCCCCAAATGCATGCATCTTAATAGGTTAATTTGTTCCTCTAAAATTGTAACTTATCTGTCTGAATGTGAGCACTGCCATGAACTGGTGAAATGTCCGGGGTCTACCCCGCCTTCACCAGCTGGCACACAAACTGGGATATGCTCCAGCCCCCCCCCACAGCCCTCCACAGCATTATGAAAAATGAATGAATGAATGTTAAATATGAATCACATCGATTTATTAGTTTTTAATGTTGATGTGACTATGCAATCCAACTAGATATGTATATTTGATATACAAATGCATAAATAAGTCTGTAATTGACTGGTGGGTATTCTGTAGAGTGACTCAGCTATTACATGAAAAGGACCATAAATATATAATGTACATATATTTAGCTAGTGTATAAATTTACAGCTTGTTTCATTGGTGGTAAGAGCACTACCCCACATCATAACCAATAAGTCAATGACGGGGTCAGCTTCAGAGCATTCAGGCCTTTGGAGTTCTGTCCTGCTCATACCAATGAACCTTGATGGTGAAACAAGAATGCTGACTCACAACCTTGACGTCTTATTCTTCAAAAAAAAAAAAAAAAAAAGAATCAAAATGTGCAGACTTGGCCTGTCAGAGTTTTGCTTGGTTGTCAATGAGAGGATTTTCCTTTTAACTTAATATCTCTGTCCCCACAGAAGTCCTGTTCCTCTGAACCAAAAAGCTAAGTCCAAGGTTTGCTTAAGCTATTGATGTTACGACAATGCAAAAGAGCCGAATTCTGCTCTGCTCAGGAAGAATCCCTGTTCGACAGAGTTAATATATGATCTGAATGAAGACACTGAGGGGTTTGCCCAGAGGCGGAGTTTGAGGGGAGTCTGTGTACAAGTGTCCACATGGAAGTAGTCTATGGGCTGCATACATAATCTGAACATTTATGTCTGCTTATATCACACTGTAAACCTGAATAAGTTAGCAGAATTTAGGCCAATTGATTACCTCAATTATTTTAAGTTGATAAAACTTAAAAAATACAAAGCTCCAGAACTTAAAATGTAGATGCTTATTAAAGTATACTTAAATTAAAACATTACTTATTAACTAAGCATTCTAATGTTCTGTCAGTCCTACTGGGAGACTAAGTCAGGGTTCAGTGTCTTTGTCCAAGGACACTTCGACATGTGGACAGACAGAGCCTGGACACAAACCAGTCATTGGTCGACCCGCTCTTACCAACAGAACCACAGCCGCCTCTGAAAAAAATGACTGTTTTATGATTGTAATTTTTTTGGTGTGACAGATATTGGTGGTTATTTGGAGTGATGTGAAATTATCTACTACATCAGTTAAGTTTATTTTTTTTCAATCATCCTTATTTAAAATATTAGAAATAACAGTACAATATCATTCTCAGCATTTAATGACTTAATTCCACTACGTTGAAACTCATCTATGTTTTTCAGTTATATTCACTTACAGTATATCCACAATAGTTCCCCTTAATACAAAATATTAGTAGGAAGTACTTGAAAAGAAGAACATGAAAATACATAAAAAACTTAATACATTTAAGTTAGTAGTACTATTTCTGAAACTTTGAGTATTTACAACTGAATATATTTAATTATTCTGAACATTGGGGTTTACAGTGCACTATACCAGGAACAACCATTTCCATATAACAAACATTACAACAGGGTAAATATAGTACACAGTAGCTGCTATGCCTATGATTTATTTAAAGAAAGTGTCTTACCTAGTGCAGAAATATACATATTTTTTTTGCGTCCTGTATAAATATCCATAACCGTGGCTCTACACATTAATAACTGACAGTCAACATCACTATGTGACATGACAGCTAAAAAAAAAAAGATTTATTACAAAAGCAAATATCATAGGAATCATGTTTAGTCTGTAGTTTTATTGGAATATTTAAAACATCAATACATTCATAAATGCATATATTTGTATTGGCCATTTCCTAGACTTAATGTAATGACTCATTCCAGCCAGTAGGGGAGCAGTGCCCCCCCCCCGCCCGCCATCAGTTTTAAATGTTGGATGTCACACAATGTTTCTGCTTAGCTGGACACTGATGTTTAGTTTGGTTTACACTCATGTATTTTACAGATGGGTGACAAATCAAAACTGAAACAACATGTTGAGTCGCATGTCAGACCATAAATCCATGTCTGTATCTCTTTATTGTTTTGTGATCCAAACAGACCTAGTGTTGTGCAATGCTTACAGGGGACATGTTTATCTATGTGTGCATTTGAGGGGTTTCTTGTTTTTTTTTTTTTATTTTGTTTGTACTGCCTCTTTTGCGGTCAACCTTGCAGTGACTACACTGGTGATTATACACGAATGTTCTGGCAGCTTTCAGGTGGTGGGACACGGCAGGAAACATGGCAGAAATATGCCGAAATACCTAAAATAATAATGATATGAATGACACGCATGGCAGGATGTGGACAGGAACATTTTCTCAAAACGTTCAGGCTCAATAGTTATTTTGTGGCAATCTAGTAACAGCCTATGTTTTAGACCAGGGGTGTCCAAATCCAGTCCTCGAGGGCCAGTGTCCTACATGTTTTAGATATTTCCCGCTTCAACATGATTCAGTTGTGGTCCCCAACATTTTTATTACCGCGGAATAGGTAACATTTGACAATTTTACCATGGACCGGGGGGTGGGGCTTACGTAGATTGTTTATATTGGTCGCCCCAAATACATTACAAATTCTACACTGCGGGCTTGGAGTTCAAGTACAACTCCTGGTATTATCTGTTAAAAGCTTTCCTTTCCTTGGAAGTTGAAGGCTCTTCTTCCGTCTCTTCAGTGTGCCTTTTATTCTTCAAAAAACATAGATTTTTTGTACTTATTTTGCGAACATGTGGGTAACATTTTTGGCATTGAGGTGACAGAGATGTAACCGAGAGGATTTGGTAATTTTTCAAAATAAGATTGTTCAGACTCGGATAATAAATATAAGAGAAATAATTCATTACTTAATTCATTACTTAATGAATTATTAGGTGGCCGGTGGCCCGGTACCAATTGATCCACGGACTGGTACCGGTCCACGGCCCGGGGGTTGGAGACCACTGCTTTAACTCCTTTAGCAGTTCCACAGTAAAAAAATAATTAAAATAAGCAACAAAATGAACAAAAATGGCCAAAATCATCAATGAAATGAACAAAAATGAATAATAAACTGACAAAATAATTAGTAATGTGAACAAAGTAAGTCAAAGTTTTTCTTCGTTTTGTTGTTAATTGTTTATTTTTCTACATTTTACCTTTTATTTTTTCTTTAATTTTGCTCTATTTGTTGTCTTACTTTCTTCATGTGTGGCACTGGAGGCAAGGAGCGTAAAGTGTCTTGCCCAAGGACACAACTGACTGACTGGGACAGAGTGGGATTCAAACCGCCAACCCGTCAGTTAATGGATGACCCGCTCTACTGAGCCATGAACGCCTGTTTAAGTCAATTCTTTATAACACAAACAATGATAGCAGCACAAACCATTCAGTCATGGTGTCAAACTAAAACATACCTTCATCTCAGTTCACTCAGCAGTATTTCTAAGAACATGGAGGTGCCGTGAACTTTGGCTGTCAGTAAACGGCCCAGAAAAAGAGCATAGCAACCATATATTGGTGTATCATTATTATGTATAGCTTGAACACCACAGCTAAGGGGATGCTATCTGTCACGCCAGTCTTTCCACCAGCTCTTCCCTTCCCACCTTCATCATCTCCACCTGTTCGCGCTGCACGGCTGCGGCGCATCTTAATCATCACTATAAGAAGCTGTCATACACAGTCGTGCAGTGGAAGAAAATTGCATCATTTTCCAGCCTCTCCATAACTCGGACATTCATGGACTGTGACTTGCCCAGGTTTTTTGGGGTTTCTCTCCTGTTTTTGTTTAAATAAATAATTTTTTTTTCCACTCCAGCACCAAACATGCAAGTCCTTTTTTCCCTACTTTTTTGTGACGCTATCAGTAAATCTGAGTAAACCACTCAGAAAACTATGACATTGTGGGTTAATTGGTAACACTTTATAATACCTACACACAATTGACTATGTATTAACCATTTATTACTCATTTATAAATGGGTTGTCATTATATATTAACCATTTGTTATCTATTTGTTAATGTATTGTAAAGGTTCATATTAGTTTCTTCCAAAGATAAATGTAAAATTAGATTATTTTTAACCAACAGGTGCAGTGTTTGTATATCTGCTTTACAGATAAACAAAGAAACTGTTGTAAACACTGCACCTGTTGGTTAAAAATAATCTAATTTTACATTTACACTAGTATGAACCGGTACAAGACATTAACAAATAGGTAACAAATGGTTAATACATAATGAACCCATTTATAAATGTGTAATAAATGGTTAATACATAGTCAATTGTGTGTAGGTATTATAAAGTGTTACCGGTTAATTTTTAATTCGTATGTCAATACAATTTACAACTTTAAATTGGATGAAACTGGTGAAACATATACATACATTTTAGCTTCTGATTGGTGAACAGAAGAATGAATCATCTGACTTTTGTTATTATTAGTTTATATATTATCACTGCTATTTTTTATACATTATTTTTTTAATTTTATGTATATATCTACTGCATTCTGAGAGCTACTCTGAGCTGAGCTGTGCTGTTCTAAGGACCAACCTGGGAAGATGATAATGTTGAGATAATATTTTAATGATTGTACCGTGTGAGCATGATATTGTTTTGGGAAACGACACAGACGCACAAAAAACAGACAAACGCATATTTGAATTTCACAACTTTGAAGTTGGCAAACCATGTCAATGCTGTAGGTGAGGCCCAATTAGATGACATTGTGAGGTCCAACCCATTTGTTTGGGGTGGAGTCACCCAAGAACATATTGTCAATGAATGTGGGAATTTTGGGGGCTTTTTTGGGCATGACTTCCCATCCAGAAGATTTTTGTATTTTACATGTGACCTGAATAACTAGCTGAACTGAGACCAATTGAATCCTGAACTCTATTTCGGACTGAACCCCATTTTGGCTCAATTCAACCAACAGATTTGTAACCCTTTACCACAGTTCCCATGATGCAACCTGGTAGTGTCTTTTTGTAAGACCCTCCTTGTGTTATAATCACCCACATGATGGCATCTCATTATAAAGCCACAGTTCTAGGACAAATGTGGAGTTCTGGTGCCAAAGTTAAAATAACCCTCGTGTCACAGTCTTTCAACTTGCTCAGTAGAACACCCCAAGACATGAAAACCTACTTTGATGTGAGAAATTAGTGTAGTGAACCCTTAAATGAAGAAGAATGGTACACAGAATAAATGACTACTGTAGTGTAGAGGCTGAAAGTACCTTTGCAAACCTTTGAATCCAAGGAAAATGGAGTACTGCAATTTGTGTTTACAGTGTTTTGCCTCTAAACGACAACAACAAATAATAATAATAAAAAAAAAACATGATTTAAAATGATTCCACCACAGGAGACTAATGATTTTAATAAAACTGGATATCTCTGTTTGAGCTGGACATGCTTTTGCTTTCGATGGTGCCTATTCAGAGACCAACTTAACCACTATAAACAGAATTTTTAGAGTGGAAACTGATGAGACTGAGGGGATAATTAGACTCTTCCACTCTTGCACCACTTTTCAAAGACAGCGAAAAGCATTCCATTTCCTCAGGGTCTTCCTGACTCTCTGCTGATAACCTCCAAACACACACTTTCACACACACATTCATACATACATGATAACATTACAAATCAGTGGCGTGCAGTGATGGGCCACGTATCATCTGCTTCGTTCTGGTTTGTGAAGAAAAGGGGGGAGTTGTGTCGCTGAGGCCACACAGCAACAAAAACCAGCTGCTGTAGCCATGTGTGGTGCCCTCAGCCGCTGTCACCACTGAAACACACACTGTACATCATGCTTTACCAGTCCAAAGGCCAGCAGCGCACCAGGAAAATGTTCCAATACCTCATATAGTCAATTTTGTCAATTCTACCCCCAATGCTTTTCCTCTTTTTTATTTTTATTTCAGAGGAAACAAGAGTAAAATGTTTGTCAAGGGAAGTTATTAGTTATTCATATATACAGTGCATATATATATATATATATATATATATATATATATATATATATATATATATACTCGCACACACACACACAGTGGTACCTCAACTTATGAAATTAAGTCATTCCAGAAGTGTTTTTTATTATTATTATTATGTACCGTGACTTTTTCATAAACAGTTGCATTTTACATGTAAAATGCCTGATTCATTCCAAGGCCCCAAATACTACCCTTCAAACCCTTTAAAAATTATTTTAAAAAATGTATACATTTCGTATTAAGTATGTGTTAAAAGTAACCGAAACCTTCACCCTCCATCATTAGATCAGTGAATATAGAATATAATAACCAGTAATATTTTGAACAGATTCTTTCTTTCTTTCTTTCTTTCTTTCTTTCTTTCTTTCTTTCTTTCTTTCTTTCTTTCTTTCTTTCTTTCTTTCTTTCTTTCTTTCTTTCTTTCTTTCTTTCTTTCTGTCTGTCTGTCTGTCTGTCTGTCTGTCTGTCTGTCTGTCTGTCTGTCTGTCTGTCTGTCTGTCTGTCTGTCTGTCTGTCTGTCTGTCATGTTAATTATGGTTTATTTTTGACACGATTGCCAAATTATTTTCTGTTGTATTGCTTATTTTATTGTATTCTAAATGTCCAAAATAGTTTTTAAATAAATAAACTATATGTTCCCCCGAGCCCCAAAACCAAAGAATCAACTGGATACTTTAACACCAGGACAGGTATGACATGGGTATGATCTAATCTAATCTATCTGGAAGCTCACCCTGTGTTTTGTGCAGATCTTTCTACTGTGTTTACTTCAGTTCACAGATGAGATGACACCTACTCCAGTCATGTCTTATCGTCTCTCCACTGTCTCCTCTTCCCTGCTGTCTAATCACTGCATGTGTTTAGATCGTCTGTTTCATGTGTTTCTGTTCACAAGTGGAGCTCTACCTCTTGATCATCTCACAGGCTCCAGCCACGACATTCCAACCTCGAGACTCTTGACTGTTCACAGACTTCTATCAAACTACTTTTTCAATGAATCAATCATATTACTTCATTTTTCTGTGGTTGAACAATAGATAAAGTCAAAGTCAAAATGACCAGTAGAGCCTAAAGCTGTCGCACTGACTACTACCAAACTACTGACGATGCTGTCGAAGTGGACAGCGACACCCTGACATGTACTGTCGTTCTTCCAGATTGTAACTACACAGTAACACAAACACACCCAGTCCTGGTTTGCCAATTTATGATCATGTGACCCCAGGACGATACAGTAAGAGTTCTGCTGAATGAGTTCTGTTCTTACATTGGCGATGTAACAGGAATGAACCATTTAAAGGTGTCATTCCATGGTTATTTCATTAATATTACCGTGTTCTCCATTGTTATTGAATACATTGTGTGTTGGTTCTATTTAAAAAAAACGTCCTTCCTCATACGTGTCCATGACGCGGTCACGAGGCGTCTCTGATTGGCTCAGAAGGCATGAAGGAACACTCCCCCCTCCTCTCTCCCTGTGTATGTATTTACCTTTACCCAAGTACCATACAGCTAGGTTTCGTGCCGTTGCTTATTCTGAAAACGTGTAGGAAAAAACGAGAGCACATGAACCAGGTTGATCCGCCATTTTTCCAGTTTGTGCAGCAGCTACTGTGGCGCCGTCTTCTCTTGCAGATGCTAATGCTAATGCTACTTCCGATTCACTGCAATAGGAGACGGGTTTAACCCCACGTGGGAGATGCTAAAGTCCATCTGATGTCAGATGGACCGGGTTTTTTCTGGGTCCCTCGTTCCTGTTGTTGTTTTCTGTGAATGCAGTATGCAGCCAGTGGAGCGTGAGTGTTGGGTGACACATGCATGTAAGGACGAGTAAGTGAGTATCTGCATAGAAGTAAGACCGAAAAAGAAGTGCACGCGAATGTCCATGTACAGCACAGGTGTCAAACATGCGGCCCAGGGGCCAAATCTGGCCTGCTAAAGGGTCCAGTCCGGCCCTTTGGATGAATTTATGAAATGTAAAAATGACACTAATATATTAATCATTTTAGTTGAGGTTCACATTCAGACCAATTCACTGTCATAAAATAACATAAATACTCACAAGTCACAATTTTTCTTTGGGAATGTTTTCATTTAGTGACACAAAAACAAATATATGCACAACCTGTAAGTACAAATTTTAATAATATTCTACCTAATGCTAAATGCTTTGTGTATTTGTAAGCTATAATATGCACATATAAATGATAAACTAAAGCCTTATAATGTTAAAAATACACATTTATTTCAGTTTGTTCATGCTATTCACACTGTTTGTAAAGGATGGTTGGTAGGTGTACACTTTTTTTTTGCTCTAAAATATGTACATGGTTGATTATTATTTATATATTTTTCTGCTTTTACTTTACTGCTGCGGCACCACTTCTGATCAAATTTAGCTGAACGTGGCCCCTGAACTAAAATGAGTTTGACAGCCCTGATGTACAGTATAGAAATAAAGCTGCCGTCTGAGTCCAGTGCATCACATTTACTGCACTTTAGAAAAGAACTAAACAGACTGTGTTGCTTTGACATTGTACACAACCAAAGCAGTGCATCAGTGTGATTAACATATCTGATTTATCCTTATTTATGTAACATTTAATAACCCTTCCCTACCAAAAAAAACCCAAACATATACCATTACAAACGTCCTCTCCACAACCCAACCTTTAATTCTGCACATGCTGGTACTTTTCCCAACATATTTCACAAAGCCCTTCAACTGTTGTACAAAGTACTCATTCAGCACATCATGCCAGGCCCTCTGTATTTCATTAAATATTTAAAAAAAAAAAAATCTGATAAAATCATTCTTTACTGCAATTTTATATCTAGATATAATTTCTGCTTCAAGTGAGAGCCCCCACAGTAGAGAGAGAGAGAGAGGGTTCTTATTGGAATGAAAACTCCATTTTTCTTCCTGGAGTCGATGTTCTGCCCTTTTACTCTGTACTTTCTGTTTCCATCTCACCTCTCTGTTCGTTGGGGTTGACTTTTTCCTGTTTTGCTTTTTAGTTTTCTTTCAACAACACCTTTTCTGCCTAGGATTGCAGCACTTCTATCTCTTCCCTTTCTTTCCTCATTCCCTTCTCTTCCATTCTCCCTCCACTCACTCTATCCACTCTCCCCCCATTTCCCTCTCTCCCCTCTCTCCTTTCCTTTTTCTTTTTGATCCTCGCTGCCTTTTCTCCCCAGCAATGTTCAGTCTGATTTGATCTGTCAGTCTGCAGGACTGCAACACCTCCATGTTTTCACCTAACAGGAGCTGACGAAGCCTGTAGACATTTCAGCACAGCACATTTCCAGAGCAAAGTGCGTTTTCTGGAGTCCTTATGTGTCCCAGATCCTGGTTTCTGCCACCAAAACCCCACCATCTTGCTGTCACTTATAATTTTTCACAACCTCCTTCACACTGTCAACACTTGAATTTATAATGTGGCTCAAACCTGTCCATTAAATAGTAGTGTACATCCTGGTACTGGTCCAGCTCTATGTTCTGGCATCTTCGTTCAATACAGTGTTCTTTGTCTATATATTATTTTGACAAGAAACTGTGACATTGCATTTTTGCACTTTATTCACTTATTTTAGTTATTTATTTCATGGCCTGGCTCTGTTTTTTATTATTATTATTGTGACTCTAAACGCTTGAATTCTATTTATTTTTACTCTTGACTTTTATCTTTTCTGGGTTTTTATTATATTTGTTTTTTATTAATTTGATCTTAATTATTTTATTGTTTTATCAAACCATGCTGCTATATTGATGAGTGGTGGAACAATGAGCACTATGTTCTGTCTTTTATACTTTTTATATATATATATATATATATATATATATATATATATATATATATATATATATATATATATATATATATATATATATATATATATATATATATATATATATATATATATATATTGTATGATAGTTTTAAATGTTCACCCAAAAACAGTACTAATTTTTCATTGTTTTATCATGTAAAATAGAACAAGTTTATATCCATAAA
Source organism: Siphamia tubifer (assembly GCA_020466265.1). Taxonomy (NCBI): domain Eukaryota; kingdom Metazoa; phylum Chordata; class Actinopteri; order Kurtiformes; family Apogonidae; genus Siphamia; species Siphamia tubifer. Next base: position 13,280,252 of record CM035799.1, read on the forward strand.
GACCAAATCAATATGACCAAAGTCTACTGACCTAAAATATTTTATGTACATCTGTTGTTCCTTCCAATACATATAAATAATTGGTGTAAAATTCAGTTTGTTATGTTTCCATGGTCATCAAAAATGATCTATTTGGATGTTCAAAGGAAACACTGTCATCTTCTACAACACTGACTCACCAGTAAAACCCATACAGTTGGAACAATGATACATCGTACATGGAGACACTTGGTTTATGTTGAATTAATACTATTTTTTACTGAAAGAGTCACTTTTTCTGCAGTTTTCTTTCTTCTTTTATATAATAATCCTGAATATTATCTGAACTTCTATAAGTATCTACATGATCAGTGTATTAAATATAGGAACAATACTTTATTTTTGTTTGAAAAAAATGGAAAAATACAGAAGATAATAATACAATAAATGGTGTTAATCACTAAAGAAAGGTTAATAGACAGATATATTAAATTGGAAACTACATATGGGTTCCAGAAGCTGAAACTAAACATCTTAAAGTATGCATGGTTACACCTGTCTGTCCCAGAGCGGTATGATGGATAAAGAAGACGATCTGCTGAAGCTGCATGACCTATTTGGAAAAATGTTATAAGATTATCATGGTCTTCTGAAGGAATGAGCTTAGATTGGTCTGGAATTAAGATTCAGACTTGGTTTGTGTTTGTAGTAACAAACATCAGTCCACTGGTGTTGAAACACAATGTTAGACTTAACTCCACAGTCCAGATTTACTTGAGGCTTGAAAAACAACATCTTTCTCACTTTTCTAACTGAAATAAGAGCTGGGAGCAATAAAAAATGGAGTGCTGCAGGTCAATGAAAAATACATCTTTAAGGCCAGAGACACATGTTCTCTGGCCTTAAAGATGTTTTTTTAGAGATATTTTCTCTCTTATATATGGAACATTTTGATTTGATTTGATTTGAATGATTCATTTCAAACATGTGCAGAATGCAGCAATAATCAAAACAACAACAATAATAATAATAATACACAATTGACTTAATGATTAGCATTTGATATTTACAAGATGTTTTCCTAATTTAATTTAAGTAAAAATCCAACTTTTTTTTTTCAACTTAGACTTTTGATTTTGTTACTACTTGCTCATTTACAGAATTGTATCTGTGAATTGTTCAACCACATCCAAATATTAGAGTGATTTCTGGGGTTTGTTTGGCACATGCAGCGCTTGAATAGAGTGTGATTAAATAAGGTCTAGTGCTGAACGTCATTTGTACTTCTGTGTTCTTACACTGATTATTTCAAGCAGAGAGTATCCAAAGGTAGGGCCTGCTGTGCAGCTGTGTGTCTGAATATTAATACATTGAATGAGATTTGAAGAAACGTTCTATATCAGGGGATTCTAAAATATCTGCACAGAGCAGCATCAGGGGTAAAAACATGATATTAATATTTGCCTAACCATATTGTTTTGTCTGCTAAACACATCCCGTCCCTGTTAATCTGTCTTGAAACCATACTGTTGTCACTAAAGCATATCTGAGGCACCCAGCAAACCCCCTGCAGTGAAGGCAACACCCCAGCAGGGAGGGAAAGTCTGCTGACTCTGTCTTGCCTCTCTCTGTGTTTACCTCAATCATGGCAAACTCTTGTTTGTTTCAAAGCTTACTTTGTTTTTCTGCTGTCTGACAGCAGGCCTCATACAGAGCAGCACAATACCTCCCGGCATCTGGCTACTGATCAAACAGCAAAGCTCCAACTATCATCGCACTGCACTGTGTGCTAACTTCACTAATAGGCTACGAGTGAGAATCTCCTCTAGATATTAAACAGAGCAGCCACATGATGGAAAATCCCTGCATAACCCTTCTATGTCAGAGCAGGGTAAGAACATTACACACCTTGTTACCACTGTATTAACACATTGGCAACGTGTTTCATCTGCAATAATTTTTTTTTTTTTTTTTTTTTTTTTACGGCTGGAAGGAATGTGCTCTCTACAAAACTCAGATTTTGAAAACATCCGAGGAACAGACAGGTGACCTTTTCCAAGCTGTCCTCCCAAGGCACGAGGTAGAGCAGCAGAGTCACGCTTGACTGAATCTGATCAGCGATCAATGATTTCAGCTGTCAATCATATATTTAACCTCACTGCTAGTCTGAGAACCTGTGATTAACCAAAGTCTGAGTAGAGATTTTCACTGGGTAAAAAAACACGTGTACTTGGTAGAATTTCCACTCAGGGGAATCGATTTACAATTAGCCCAGAGGTAATTATGGAATTTTTGCTCAGTGACGCCAACCAGCTGTTGAGGACAACAGCTTCAACAGTCACAGCTTTTGATGTTTGTGGCATGTGTGTGTTTTAATGTGTGTATTCTTCAGCTCAAGAAGAGAATCTGTAATCAAATTACATGTTAATGCTAACGTCGAGCACAAAGAAGCGTAGTGCATTTTTTAAACCTTGTTATGAACTCATCACTAACATCAAAAAAAAAAAAAAAAAAAAAAAGAAAGTACATTTTGGAAAAACAATAGGGTCCAGGGCAATTCCAGAGACTGAACTGTAATGGAAATTTACCTTTTGTAACTGCATTTACTATATCATCTGAACAGTAACAGTTTAACTAGTATTTGGCTTTTTACTGATGTTACAGAGAAGACGTATGTTAAGCCATGTTTCCATTAGTATCACTTCTACCAGATTCTACTTGCTTTGGAGTGTTTCCACTATGAAAAAGGACCTGTTCCCATGGTATTTGGTTCTATATTTTTGGTATCTACTACGCTGATGTTCCAAGCGGTCCTATATTGTGACGTGTTTCAGAAGAAGAATCTTTAATTGTCAGTAGCTTCACACACGTTAACATGCACCGCACTAACTTTAACCCATCACTCCATCATTCCTCACACATTGCAAACTACTGTAGGAGGAGTGGGCTCGTATCAGGTGTCCGGGCACATCAGCCAACAACTCTTTGCCCATCCAGGGAATTGAACCGGTGCTCCATCCATTCATCAATCACAAGCCGACTATAGCTATAGCTACGGCAGTGTACGCACTCATTGGAGCAGCTATCTCTGCGTCAATGCCTTATCAATGTGCGACCCGCCATTTAAAAAAAATAAAATTAAATAAATAAAAAATTGGAGCTACAGTAAACAGCGGTAAGTTAAATTCAGTCTCCAGCACAATGATGACATTCCTCTAAACTGTCTTTGGTGGTTGATGGAAAAAAACATCACAATCTTTAGGTGATTATGTCTTATTTTAAAGTGTGATGAGATATTTGGATGAGAAATGAGAAAAATACACTTGGTAAGATATATATTTTTTCAGTATAAAGACAGTTTCTGTGGTGAATATAGCATAACAGGGCCTTAACACATGTCCTGTATGTGTCTGAATGCTATGATAGTTCTGTCCATAGCTGATGTCTGTCACTGAATTATAAATCAAAACCTGTGCTATGATGGAGCTCCCATTAACCCTTTCCTACAGTTATACACTAAAGCACCAGCAAGGGCGTCACAGCCATTTAAAATGTGGGGGTGTTCTAGGTTGTGACACGAGCAAAATTTTCTGAGTATATCATCGGAAAATTACCAAACAATTATCCATTAATGATTACATTTTTTAGATTAAACAAGTAATATATGGCCAAAACAAAAATGTGTTTTTCCTCAATTAAACATGTATTCAAATGATAATCAAATTTAGGAGATAAAAAATAAAAAATTATGAGATAAAAAGTCAAAATTACATGATAAAAAGTTAAAATCATGTGATTAAAAAGTCAAAATTATTAGATAAAAGTCAAAACTATGAGATAAAAAGGATTTTAAAAATCAGACACTGTTCCTCTTTTTTCTTACAAAAATGTTTTGTCCATGTCAGGGGAGACAACTAAAAATATGTTCCTCAGGGGGAACATCAGTGAAAAAAGTTTGAGAACCACTGTCTTAGGTTAAATATCACAGAACAAGACATAGTTTAGTTTAACAACAGCAACATTTGTCATTACTTACTGGTTGATGACTGTTCATTAACACCATGAAGAAGAGCTGTTTACATTAATGGTGAACTGAGGTGCGCTTCATTTACATATGCTGTTGTGGCGGCCGGGCGGGGTAAACAGTTTAAACCATAGATAACAGCCCCGAAATGTTATTGATGTTTGTTTGGTGTGAATCCGACCGACAGTAACTGTTTATCCTGAAATAAAAAGTAGGTGACACCAACTCTTTCCTGGATCCAGTAATGATACAATATATAAACTCAGGAAAAAGTGGACGGTATGAAATTATCTGGTTGGGCGTCGCACCCCACGAGTGAGACGCCCATGAGCACCAGCTCCCAGGTGTTGTATTTGTGAACCTTTGTGCCTAAGCCTGTGATAAATACTAAATAATGTCCCGATTATGCGATTATTTCTCATTTTTGCTGGTTTTCTCACATGTGCGACTGTATAAAAACTGCTGAATGAAGCAGAAGACAAACAAAAGAGTCGCATTTCATCACTATTTCAACACCGTTTCCCTGTTCTTTTAATGTTGCCGTCACCTCTTCTGTTATGGTTTAAAGCAGGGATGTCAAATTCATTTCAGTTCTGGAGTCACATTCAGCCCAATATGATCTGAACGGTCAAATAAGAGCAGTGAAAAAAAGTACAATTACATGATGAAAGTCTTTCATCTACAAAGTTTCTTTTAAAATGTGAATAACATGAACCATCTGATATGTCTTTAGAAAAATAACAGTATTAACAGTATTATGCTTCAGCTCATGACGGATCCACAAATGCACAAAACATTTATTAACAGGCAGAATATTGTTAAAAAAACCATTTTTTTTTCAAAATTTCAGGTCCAAATTTGTTTAAATATTTGCATTTTGTTGTGAAAGGATAGTTTGTATTATTACAGCCCATACTGCCAACAAAAGTTCAACCTTTTCTGGAGTTTTATTTGACTGTATGCACATGTCATGGAAAAAAATATTAGACCACTCTTGTTTTTTTATGCCTGGTACAACAAGTATTCAGAGAATTCCTAATCTCGCCCTATCTTATGCTCATGTCAAGTTTCTATAACAACCTGTTCTTGAATTAGAGCCAATAATGTCATTTTGACATTTCTGCTAAATGTAACCTTGACCTTTGACCTTTTGCAATATTGATAATTTTGTTATATGTATATATGCATCAGTGCATGTAATATTATGATAATATATCCAGTATTGATTAAGTTATAGCGTGACATGTCACCTTTGACCTACAAAGATCTCAAATACTATTGGTCGTAGGTGATAACACCAAGTATGAGAATTGTAGAAATCTTCATTCTGCATCGTTTGGTCCCAACCTGTAAGTTCTGTGACCCTCCGTTCTTGAGTTATAACTGATAATGTCATTTTGACCTTTAAGTTCATTGTGACCTTGACCTTTGACCTTTATGGATCATTGCATCTGATGCCCATTAGCTATATGTATATACCCATGTAATTTTATTGTGATATCTCAATTGAGTTATAGCATGATATGTCTCTGCAGACACACACACACACACACACACACACAGAGTGATTCCAATAATCTTTTCTTGGACGGCATTAGCTAAAGATGCATTTGTTGAGACAACTTTTTGATTTAAAAACTAATGGTATTTATTTATGATTAATTGAATTTAACCTGTGATTAAACTGATTAAAATGTTAATTATTTGACAGCAGTTATTAACACATTCTGTTGTAACTTATAGTGTAAAAGTCACAGATTTATTATCAATTCAGTGGATCAGGTCTGGAAGCCCCCGATTTTACTATTTAGTATATATATATAAAATGTATATGTATGTGTATATATGTATACAGTCACTGAAAAATGATTAGTCCACTACTTGTTTTCTTCAATGTCTTGTTCATTTTTATGTCTGGTACAACTAAAGGTACATTTGTTTGGACAACTTTAAATTACAAACAAACATTATTTAATTATAATTAATCAAACTTAATCCACAGAAACTCTATGATTAATCTGAGTGAACATTGTAATCATTTGACAGCACTATTATGAACATAGTCTGTTGTAATTATTCAGTTCATGAATTTCATTGTTTCAATGTCATAAATAAATATACAGTCGTGTAAAAAATTCTTAGTCAACCCCTTGTTTTCTTCAATTTCTGTTTATTTTAATGATTGGTACGACTAAAGGTACATTTGTTTGTACAGATGGAACAACAAAAATAGCTCATAGTAGTTTAATTTCAGAGCTGATATCTATCCATTTAATATATTTTCTTGATAATAACCACAGTCTCTTCAGTTCTTACATCAATATCTGTGGTAACGTACTGATAAAAACAGTGCTTTTATTCATTCCATGTTTTATTTTCTGTCTGTTTTAGTCACATGATACACACCACTATAAATGCTTAACATGCTACCGAGGATTGTACAGACCTCTGTCAGCATGTGAGAGCAGAAAACTAACCTCTCTTCAGCTTCCTGATATATTCACTGTGCAAACTCTGTCTTTGTACCGACTTGCCATTTGCTTCCGTCAGCCATTCTGCCGCTCCGTCCTGAATCTGCACGGCACAGTCGCCCGGGCGGCAAACATCAACACAAGTCTTTACAGGTGCTGGTGCAAAAATATCACACCGTAACAGTTTTAGGAATCCCATTATTTGTGTTGTGAATGCTTCTCACAGTGACAGTGTGATGGGAACAGAGCTGCAGCAGCACCAGCACTGACGCACACCCAGTCACCTAAAATACATGAAGTGCAGATTGTGTTTTATTATACAGTCAGCAGCCACTGAACTGCACTGTATAGATGAGGCAGCTATATGTAGGACTGCATGTGATTACAGTGTCTATGTAACAGCTACAGCTACCAGCACAGGTGGGAAGGAACTAAGTACAAGTACTCCTTTACTCTACTTAAGTAGTTTTTTTTTTATGTATCTGTTTTTATTTTATGGCAAATTTTTTACTTTTACTCTACATTTTTTTTCATAAATATCTGTACTTTGGTGGTGCAGTGGTTAGCACTCGTGCCTCACAGCAAGAAGGACCCTGGTTCGAATCCCGTACCAGGCCTCTCTGTGTGGAGTTTGCATGTCCTCCCCGTGTCCATGTGGGTTTTCGCCGGGCACTCCGGTTTCCTCCCACCGTCCAAAGACATGCACTGATAGGTTAATTGGTTAATCTAAAATTGGCCATAGGTGTGAATGTGAGAGTGATTGTTTGTCTATATATGTTCAGCCCTGCGATGAACTGGCGTCTCATACAGGGTGTACCCCGCCTTCGCCCATTGTAGCTGGGATTGTGACCCCCGTGACCCGAGTGCGGATAAAGCAGGTTCAGATAATGAATGAATGAATATCTGTACTTTATAAGGCAGCACAATATTAGAATAAAGTGACATTGCGATTTTTTTTAACTCTGCGATATATATTGCGATGTGACAAAATACTATAATGGTGGTGGTAATGGAGAGCTGAAGTCTCCGCCCCTTCCAGGAGGCTCATGGGGCCTGAGATTAGAAAATGAATGAATGGTATCGAATGGGAAATAAAATGGTAAAATTGTATCTGGTTTATCATGTGGTCTGAATCACACACATGTTGTACCTCATAATAAATGATAATTATTGATGTGTGTTTCAACTGCTTCTGTTAACCGACGGCTAATTAATTTGCGAGTAAAACCTGTTAATAATTTGGACTACACGCCACAGCTGAAGCAGAGTGTGACCTCACATATGTGACACATTGTAGTCTCTTACTGAGACCACATAAAACCTAACGTCACATCAAAAACAGGTGGTCTGCCTATGCCACATCAAATATTTCTTATTAACGGCTATCATATGTGAATTTCAGAGCACATGTCAAACAGAATCAGAATTTAGCTTGACTCGCTCCATTCACTCCCATTCAAATTTTTTGCGAGTTAAGCACCCACAGACCGGAAGTAGAAGGACTTAGCCTCCCCATGGTGGTACCATACCATATCATACCATACCATACCATACCATACCATACCATACCATACCATACCATACCATACCATACCATACCATACCATGTTTATTTATAAAAGAGCTTTAAAACGCTGCACACTACAAGACAACAGAAAGGCATAAAACACAAAACAGAGAAAGGAGAACAAGGCAATAACATGAATCTAAAAATAGAAACTACATATACAATAAAACATACCAAAACTACACTGCTAAAATAATATCATACAATGAAAGAACTAAAATCAACGAGTCATATGAAGAACCTGCCCATTTAAACACACAAAAAAATGAGAGTGATTTTGCAACAGCGGCCATTTTTGTGAAACATCTGCCTTGTAGATTTACTTCAATCCCTAAAAAGCACCTCAGAGAGAATAAGAGATATAATATCCAAAAAAGTTTGCCTCAGGAGCGCTACCTGGACTCACAATAAGTAATAATTAGAGGTAGTCTTTGGATGGGAAAACTACGAGTAAGACACAAAAGAGAGAAAATTCTAAAGCACTACTGTCTTATATGTGAAAATATAAAAAGCCTTTATTATATTGGCTTGGTTCTAAAAACCTATAAAAGACCCCAAAGTGTTTTGGCATCCAAGGCTTCATCAAATAGTTTTAAAAAATATAATATATTTGAATGATGGAGTAGTATGACTCGGTATAATTTCAAGGAAAAAGTCAGATATCATTGATCATTTACTTTATGTATTAGTGTGGATATGGGGGACTTTTTTTTTTCTAAAATCGTGCATATTTATATGTTATTATATATAATCTACATAACGGTGCAATAACCTAAATATATATATTTTTTTTACCCTTTTTTTTTAACTTACCATGTCGTTAATGTACTTTTTTAAATCTACTGTTTATTTTTTCTTCTACACTGCTACTGGAAATGTGAATTTCCTGGAGGGAGAAAAGGTCCCAAAAGGATCAATAAAGTCTAAGTCTAGTATTTTACTGGTCCCGCCCACTTGACATCATATCAGGCTGAATGTGACCCCTGACAGAAAATGAGTTTAAAGTGTATTAATTAAAGGCTTTTTTATCTTCACTTATAAGAGAGTGCCTTGGAATTTTTCTCTCTTTTTTGTCTTGTATTAATTATTAGTTTGGATCTATAGACAGTTCACACATTTTTATAAACTATGAATACTAGTTGATCTTCCATTCTTATAATGTTCAAAGTCCTATAAATATTGTTGTCACTGAATGTATTGTCACTTTGGGACAGTTCAGCAACTTCTCATCTTTCATGATAAGCATGTTAGCAAAGCATCTGTTAGTTTAAATATGCAACAGACGTGTGCAGCAGCTACATTAGCGAAGGCGTTCTGCTTCCTGAGATGTGACAAATGTGAGTCAATAAAGAGATAAAGTCCCACTCTTTGTCATGGAACATATTTTATAAAGGATGTAGTAAATGCAGAGACGTTATACAAATGAGAGGCGCATTAGTATAAAAGATTCATCACTTTCATTTCTTGTCAAAATATCTCATCACACCTAATATAAGACATAATCACCTACAGAGTAAGTTTTCAGTGAAATGTCAGAACTTATTTTTAGACAACAGAGCTTGAAAATATTATTATGGCAAGTTTATTTAGCTTAATTCAACCTTTTTTTTTTTTTTTTGCTTGATTGTGAAAATGTGCTCATAAGATTTTTTTTTTTTAACCAAAGATCTACTGTCTAAAAATAAGTTCTTCTATCTCACTGTAAAGTTACTCTTCAGGCGATTATGTCTTATCTTAAGTGTGATTACATATTTGAACTAGAAATGAGGAAAAAATACTCTTGGTAAGATTTAGATTTGTGCAGCGTAGGAACAAAATGATATGTGTTCTGTTCGAAGAGTAACACACTTCAATAAGCGTTCTGACACAAAAGTTAATGGAATGACAAAAAAAAAATCTTTAAAACAGACAAATAGCCACAATCAGTCTTTTCTTTCCTATATTATTTCGGTTTGCATTGCTTATAAATATATATATCTGACAGGAAGAGTGGAAGAGACAGGCTGAATGGGCCTGAATTGGCTGATAAAATTAACAATGGTGTTGTGTTTGCTGTCATTCACAGCTCTATCTATTCTTAGGTTTTTACAGTTGAGCAGATACTGGATCATTAGTTCATGTTCTACCTCAGTGCAAACACAAACCCAGTGCTGATTTCAACCCATTTTCTGTTACACTGGGAAAATGCCACTCTAAAAACAAGTAAATAACAACTTAATACTCGCTATTTTTACTTGATTAAGCAAAAAAATAAAATAAAACTCTACCAGTGCAATAATTGTCCAGAATGTTTAGCCTGTGTTTTCAGCCCCAGGTGGAAAAAGTCTAAATGTTACCAAGTGTATTTTTATCATTTCTAGTCTAAATATGTCTTCATATTTAAAATAAGGCATAATCACCTAAAGCAGGGGTGTCAAACTCACTTTAATTCAGGGGTCACATTCAGCTAAATCTAGTCATAAGTGGCCCGGACTAGTAAAATAAAAACATAAAAAAGATATAAATAATAATCAAATATAGAAATAATGAGCGAATATGCATACAAATTTATAAATAATGATCAAATATAGAAATAATAATCAATTATGAACTGTTTTAGAGCAAAAATTCAATGTACGTGATGAAAATGTTGACATGTACAAACCATCCTTTTAGACAGTGTGAATAGCATGAACAAACTGAAATACATGTGAAAATTTAACATTATTAAGCTTTACTTTGTCATTTACACATGTATATTATAATTTACAAATACATAAACCATTTAGTAATAGGTGAAATACTATTAAAATTGGACTTAATTGTCTTCAAACATTTCAAGTTGTTCGTATTTGTTCTGGTTTTTCATATATTTATTTATTTTTTGTGACATCATACTTCGTAAATGTGAAATTTTACATTACGGTAAATGGAAAATACAAAGTCAAAGTGATCCACAATCCAGGATCTCTTCCGGATCATCACCAAAATGTAATCATTTGTTCCTTGTGACACCCCCCCAACACGTCATGAAATTTTCATCAAGATCCGTCCATAACTTTTTGAATTATCTTACTAACAGACAGACAGACAGACAGACAGACTGGTGGACTTCTCTTCATTCAGAATGTTTTTCTAGTTTCTTCTTGTTTTTGCCTTTTTTGTTCGTCAAGTTTTGTCTCCCCTGACCCTCCCTCTTTTTCCCTTTTTTTTGTACGACCTGCTTTGTAACGTTATTATAATAATAGTAATAAAAATTGGATGAAAAAATAAAAAAAACATTTTAATTTATTTATTTTGTTTCATTCACACAAAAACATCTACAAATGGAATCTTCTTCATAATATTCCTTGAAATAAATATTAAAAACAAGTCATTATATTTTTCTCAATTGTTACTCTTTAGGTTTAATTATGTCTTAGTTTAAGTCTGATGAAATATTCTGACTAGAAATGAGAAAAATATACTTGGTAAGATTGAGATTTTTTTCAATACTCTTCATATTATTCAAGGCCTTTTGCTGGAAATGAGAAACAAATGTCATCTTGGGTTGATGATTTTGTTGTTGCATGAAAGCTGATGTGGAAAATCATTAAATATTTTCAATCTAATCGTTAAAGCTGTTATCTACTTCAATAAATATAGATCGTGGGCATCATCATGTTTTATTCATGACATGCTGATTCTGTCAAAAGCATAACTAGTGTTGACTGTTTTCCATTTAAAACACTTTATTATTTTTTTTTATTACAAACAAGGTTCATTCATTTATATACAGTAAACACCCTGTACTTTCTTGTGTGTGTGTGTTTTTTTTTTTTTTAGATGTGCATAAATCCTCAAATGAAAATTTAATTAAATGATCAGTGATCCCATTTTTTTATTATTTTTTTTTTTTAATGTAGTTGTTTAACCATGATAATTAACAGCGGTATTTTATTAAAATTGCAGGCAAAGAAAAGATGAAAAAGATGAGTAAAAAGGAGGATTACGTTTCGCATAAATTCATATTAATAAAGTCAGCAATGGGGAAAAGACAGGGCTTCAAGTGTCTTTCCAAACAACAAAGACAGTTAATTATACGCCATATGCAGATGAAAAGCGGTGGAACTCTTCTTACCTTGCCAATATACTGGTAATCACTGCCTGTGTACTCCTCCTGCAGGAAGAACTGGTTCCACATCCAACCTCTTCTCACTCTTTTGAGCAGCTTTTCTCCTCTGATCGCTGCGTCCTTTCCCTCTCCTCCTACTGCGTCTATTCTCCGTCCATTCAAAGACAACGCATCCATGGAAAGGCCAAGACCGACCAACAGAACGCCCAGTAAGATAGTCCTCATGTTTCTGCGGGTGTAGGATGCACAGGTCATGAATGTTCTATCTTCCCAGTTGGATCACTCTGAATTGGGCGAAGGGTCTATCGGTCATAGTCCCTCAGGTCTCGACTGACGTAGGAAAAAAACTGTAAGAGAATTAGAGAAAAGTACATGAGTGCACGGATGAACCTGGGTGATTTTCTGACTTTTTGTTGCGTTTACGTTCCAACAGGTTTAACCTCAGATATTTTCATAGAAACTAAGGGCCTATTCACACTGCACTCAGAAAATCCGGACTTTCGGACTTTCCAGGGAAGTTCGAACCTTATTGACAAGTGTGAAACCTCCCCCGAACCTTGGTCCGGACTAAAGACCGAGTCTTTGGTCCGATCTGAGGAGGTAGTCTCGGTCCGGACCAAGGTTCGCTGGTGCACAGTGTGAAAGGTCTGTTTAGGAAAGTCCGGACCATCGAACCAATTATGTCACAGTCACGTGCGCGGAATCTAGTCAACGTCCAAGCATGAGTCGCGGCAATACATGGGGAGACGAGGAAACCAGGTATTTCATTGAAATTTGGTCGGATGATACTATAAAGACTGAATTGGAGACAAGCTGCTGGTGGGAACACTGGTACGAGAGTTGACAACATTGCCAAAATAGGGCAAAAATTATGAAACTAGTAACCGGGTCCATTTCCTGCAACAGTGTAGCGCGCTCATCTACTAACCAATCAGGGTCGAGTATAGAGAGACACACGCTGTACATGCATTGACGACATGTCTATGTCTAAAGTCTGTTGGTCCACTTGATTCAATACAGTGTGAATGAAGACTGTAAATAAAGTCTGGATTATAAGTACAGTGTGAAAAGGCAAAAAAAAGGTTCTGGTCCGAACCTTGGTCTGGACTTTACCATGTGAATATGCCCTAAATCACAAAATATATTCTACAACAGTGTTCCCCAACCTTTTTATTACAGTGGACCGGTCAACGTTTGACAATTTTAACACAGACCGGGGGGGGGGGGGGGTATGTAGATTGTTTATATCAGATATCGGGCTTGGTCTGTGTGAATCACCTGTCACAATAAATCCATATTTCAAGTACAACTCCTGTTATTGTCTGTTAAAAACTTTCAGTTTTTTGGAAGTTGGAGGCTCTTTTTCTGTCTCTTCAGTCGCCTTTTCCTCTTCCAAAACAAACTTTCCAAAGACATCTGTTTTTTTACTTATTTTTACATGTGGGTTACATTTTTGCCGCTAAAGTGACAGAGATGTAACTGAGAGAATACAGTCAAAATAAGAGTGTTCAGACTCGGATAATAAATGCAAGAGAAATAATTAATTAATTATTAGGCGGCCCGGTACCAATTGATCCACGGACTGGTACCAGTCCACAGCCCGGGGGTTGGGGACCACTGTTCTAAAACACCAAATGAAAATGTCCATGTGTCTTTGCATTTTAACACACAAACATATTTTGATTATGACATTTTCAAACATTCTATGGGTTTCTGAGGCGTAGAGTTCAGCCAAATGAGCAAAGTTAGGCTTTTACTGAATATAACATAAATAACTAAAACACTCTGGGAGCGCAGACCTCCACCAAGGTCACCACCAAAATGTAATCATTTGTTTCTTGTACCCCTCCCAACCCACCCTGAAAATTTCATCAAAAATCCATCCATAAGCCCTTGAGTTGTCTTGACACCCCCTCCCCCTCCCCCATCACCACCAAAATCTAATCATTTCCAGATCTCCCCGTTAACAACCTATCCTGAAATTTTCATCAAAATCCGTCCATAACTTTTTGAGTTATCTAACGGATAAACAAACTTTTAAAAAAAAATGCCAGTAACAACAGTTTTTTTTCTGCTAATGTTAACATTTATCTGTCTATTTTAAACTTAATATAAAAAATATAAACTAAAATATTTTAATTATTTATAAAATTTAACTATTTAATTTTCTCCCCGTAACAGGGTGTCAATCAAGCCTTTTTTTTTTTTTTTTTAAATAATGGTTTAGTCCAACTTCCTAAGCACCCAGGTAGTAACATCATTCCCACTCAAACTGTAAAGACGGGTCAGTATTACCATACTTTCTTCCATATATTTCATATTTCATTGTTTTTATCGTCAGATCGACATTGTCAAACTTTCAACACTGTTACAAGCATAAATTATATTTAGTTTTATTTGGGGGAAAAACTAATAATTGTCTTGGAAAACTTTATTAATTTCTTGTTTTCCTCATGCTTTCCTAATGCTCCATACCCTAACTAATGTGGATCTATGGTTATTTTTAGCTGAAACTTTCAATTCCATAACTAAAAACACTGTTATGGGGATGAGTCTTTGTTACGGGGTTGAAGGTTGGACCGCTCTCCAAATCAGAAGAGTTCAAGCTGAGTTTTAAAAGGCTACATTATGAGAAGAAGTTTTTGTAGTGATTTGGAAATGTATGGTATTCTTAATTGTCTTTTAAATGTTTTATGTCTCTTATTTTAATGCATTTTAATCATTTAAATGTTCGTATATGTTTTATGTAAAGCACCTTGAATTATCCTGTACATAAAATGTGCCTTTAGAGCAGAGTGGAAATAAAAGAAAGAAAAAGGGGGTTATTGTCAAACCCTGCAACAATAAAGACAGATATTCTTAAATATATTTAAATGATCTTAATTAGGAAAGAATCTTACTTGAATTATAACTAGAAAAACCAAACGGTGATCATTGTAAGCTGCCAAAAATAATTATTTTAACCCATAATGACTCAGTGCTGCTTTAGTGGCAGTTCTCAAATGACTTTTATTGTTCTATAGATTTAACCATTGTTAAGTGTTTTATCACCATTTCTTTATTATATTATACTCTGTGTTTTGAAATGAAAATCAACTATTTTCACATATTTAATTAAATGATCATGTTGATCTTCATTCGCTCAAATTAAAGTTTTTTATTTCTTTTTTTAGGGGGGGTTAAAAACAGAGAAAACTGACCAAAAAAAAAGTGTCGGGAAAATCTCTCATTACCTGAACATAAACCTAGTGTTTCCATCCACTGTCATTGATCCAACTCCATGGATTTTACTGTTGAATTAATGTTGTAGAAGATGACAGTGTTTCCATGGTAACAATCTAAATGGCTCATGAAAAGCTGACAAACATTTTACACCATTTATTTACATATATTGACAGAATTAGTGGAGTGACAGGTATTAAACAGTCTTTATGATTAAAGGTAGGAGCTGTTGAACTACAGTCACTCTACAAACCATTGTTTTATATTTATTACTGGTTAAATCTAGCTTAATATTAGCTTTTTAAGTTAGATTGGATACATAAATGAATTAACTTTTTAAAGAGAAACATCATCAGTGTGATTTTTCATTTCCACCTCATTCAGAAACAAGGTCTTGTTACTTTTCTTAATTAATTTTCCACAATTATACCAATAGTATCACTAACTTTATGCATACAGTGTAAATAGTTATTCTTTTTCTCTAAGGCTACAATCACGCAGCAAGTCTTTAATGCATAATTCAGATTTTTTTTTTTTGTGTGTGTGTGCGTGTGTGTGTGTGTGTGTGAAATCCAATTGTTTTTTTCTGCTCATTAAACATCAGTTTCGAGTATGAACCGTAAGTGACCCTGAAGTGACCCGTACGTACAAAAGAGGTCCTAAAGTAATACGTGACCACACATGCACACACTGTGATGATGGAGAATTATAAAGTTCACCACATTTCAGTGACATAAAGGTCAGATAAATGTGATCTGATTGCTCAGACTCGTTGGAAAATATCAGTTTGGGATCAGATTTAGGATTTAAGAAGTGGCCTGGGTTGGATTTGAAAACAGATAGGAATCAGATCACACAATGGGAAAGAAAATTGGATTTGGGCCACATTCGCCTACAGTCTGAACATAGCCTTTGACATGTTGTATCATGGAGTTTATGTGCTAATTATACAGGACAAAGTCTGTTTAATTTATCCACTTTAACCTGGAGGGGATGGTGTAACAGCCAAATGAACCATTTTATACAAAGTGGTTCCTACAGTGGACAGATATTTAAAGCTTTTGTTTTGTATAGTTAATGGTTTTGCTATTTTAATTCCATATCACCCAAACACAATAGATGATATGCATCAACCCATACACTGCAATTACTGTAACAACTGCTGGTGTTGATAAACCTGATTTGCAGTAACATATTTTTGCATATTATCTCCATGAAGTCAATAATAACTAGTGTTAGAGTATGTTAAAATATGTGAAACATCTGATTTGCGACATAAAAAAAAAATATTTATTGCATATTTCTCCATATAATGTTTTGATATTAGGTCTTGAATACATGTTTCTTTACTTCAGAAATTAAATGCTTAGTGTGTGAGGACAAAAACAAGAAAAATATCTGGACTACTGTTTGCATAAGTTAATGAGTTAATAAACCTATAACAACTGAATTTCAACTATTTTAAACAGAGTAAAGACGGTGATCCCATACAGATTTATGTGAAAAATACCAAACTATCCCTTTAAATATCTGTATAATAAAGTTAAAATGTGCCCTTTACTCTTCTGTAATATGTTTTCTATTGAATAAATCATAATAAAGCCTTAATATGACACAACTATAGCCCACATTTATTTATTTATCTATTTATTTATTCATTATTAAAGCAAATAAGGTGTATTTCAAAGTGTGCCTTGTTAATAAATGTTGTACAATAACACATAATGGATATAAATTCATATTTCTTATCAACTTTTAACTTTTTTATTATTATTATTTATTTGATTTATATCATCACTAGCGGCCCTACCACCAGGCTTAGACACATTTCTGACAGAAACAATATTGTGAAAATACATAATATTTTAAACTCATATGAATGAAGATGAAAAGTGCGTCCTTATCTGAACAAGTACACTTCAGGTTATTTTATACTATTTCAGTGTCTGTATCCTGAGTGACAAAGGACATAAAAACAAGTGGTGAA
Organism: Siphamia tubifer; assembly: GCA_020466265.1. Lineage (NCBI taxonomy): Eukaryota > Metazoa > Chordata > Actinopteri > Kurtiformes > Apogonidae > Siphamia > Siphamia tubifer. The sequence continues at coordinate 13,297,595 of CM035799.1, forward strand.
TACAGGCGAAGTTTTGCATTTCTATTCACTCTATATTAAAATAGACACTTTTTATTCTTTTTTTTTTTTTTTACCAAAGTATGATATATTCATAAAAGAGACGATGTGAAAGGGACTAGAAATAAAAGTGTCTTTTATGTAGTTCTACTTCAAGTTAAGGAGGGTTTTTTTCTGTCTATAGCTGAGGTAAATAAAGTTATTTTGGGGAATTAATGTGTTGCCACAGAAGTGTACAGAGTTTATTTCCTGTGGTCTGATTGACAAATATGATGTTCACTGTAGAAGTTAATATAAAACACATAAACAGATGGGAACAAAGACAAGTTATGGTCTGACCAGCACCATTAACCACTTAATGATATGTTTGGTGATGCATAAGGTAAGGTCAGCCAAAGTCTACGGGAAAACAAACAGCTGATGAACTCTCCTATTATAATAATTTGAAAACAACCTACGCTCATAAAACTAAAACTAAGCTGTGTGTTTGTCTGTTTTTGACGAGCGCTCCATTTGTCCATTTTCAACAGTTATCACTCCAGTGAGATTTATTTAAACGTTAAGACTTCATCCTGCTGTGTCATTGTTAGCAGCACAACACGAAATGTTTAACAAAAGCACAGCAATAATAATAATAATAATAATAATAATAATAATAATAATAATAATAATAATAATAATAATAATAATAAAAAACTCAGAGTAGCATTTAAAAAAAAAAAAAAAAAAAAGAGGCCAAAGTGAGGTTTCAAAAACAGCAGAGTCACAGAATGTCGCCGAATCTAGTGAGAAGATATTGACAAGGATGCAAAAGATAAGTGGCATGTAATCTTCACTGCAGCGAAGATTGAAGGCTAAGGCTTGAAAAGGCCTTTTATCAAGATTTATGTTTACACCGATGAATAGAGTGAATTATTCATGAATGAATGCACTTTCACTGATGTCACGTGCAATGATGAATGATGAAAACCTCATTTTTACACACTCTGTAAAAATGTCTGTTTCACAATCTAACCCTCTATTTTTAAGCTCTTTTTTTTTTAAAGCTGTACAAATCTTTTTTTTTTTTTTTTTTTTTTTTGTCCAAAATCATTTAAAAAAGAAATTTAAGTTATCTATTCACAGCTTTTTAATGTTGTTATTTTTTGTATTTACATCATGTAATGCAGTTATGGTAATGATATACTATAATAAATATGACAGGACACTTATTTATTGTATATTTACGTTTATGTTTAACCCTTTAAACACTGATGCATTCTGAAAGCATGGTTTAGTTTCAATATTCTGTGATTTTACTGAGTTTTGTTCATGGATCTGATATATGAAAATAAACAGGTATCAAAAAGCAACTGATGAATGAATGAAGAAGCCAAAACTAAAGCTACTAGAACCAAATGACAGTATTATTTATTTATTTATACTTCATTTTAGTTTATTTTAACTAAGTTAAGTTATTATTTTGTAAATATTTATTGTATATATAATATAATATTTGTTTTTGTTAATTTTGTTACTTATTTTGTTTTATATTTCTACATTTAATGTTATATTTTATTATTTTTCTTCACTTTTGTGCCATTTGTGTCTCATTTTGTTCTTTTACTTATTATTTTGTTGGTTTATTCTACATTTTTGCCTGTTATTGTCCATGTTGTTACTTATTTTATTCATTTTTGACTGGAACTGTTCAAGTCTCAGGAGTTAAAGGGTTAAATATTTGTTTTATTTCATGGACGGATCTTGATTAAATTTACAGGGTAGGTTGGTAATGGGGACATCTGGAAATGAGTATAACAAATGATTACATTTTGGTGGTGATCTGGAAGAGATCCTGGATTCTGGATCATTTTGAAATTTTACATTGGGGTAAATGGAGAATAAATTTCCAAATTCAGGGATCATCAGGGAAATATAGACATATTTCACTCCATGATGACCTCAGGAAACTGTATAAAGAATTATCCTCTTGCTTTAAACCATCCCATAATTAACACTAGAAAGCACTCAGACCTCCACCAAGGTACCCCCCCCCCTGTCTGCGGATCACCACCAAAATGTAATCATTTCCAGATCTCCTCATTACCAACCTACCCTGTAAATTACATCAACATCCGTCCATAACATCTTGAGTTATCTTGCTAACTAACAGACCAGACAGACAAACAAACAAACTCTGCCAAAAACATAACCTCCTTAGAAGAGGTAATCTATTGAGAACAGTTAAATACAGGTAAAACTGTCCCAAAACTAGCACTAGTGTCGCGTGACGTTCAACGATAGAAATGACTGGTTTACTGCAGTATCTTCCTTTTGTTCACAATCTTCTCTATTGATGTATTTGGGAAATAATCAATATTGAATGTTGAAATTCTCTTACATTGTACTATTTTAAAATATGCAACGTCTGTCTCTTATTCTCTTCCAAACGCACTGACAATGAACCTGTCTGTGAATATCAAAACATGATCATGTGTGGGAGGAAACGTTGTTGTCGGCTGTTCCCCACAGAGGAGGCAGCTGGCCGCATTCCTGAACAGAATCAATCCGGTGTTCACAAATGGTTAGCATCACACACACACACACACACAGTGCAATCCAAAACCTGATATGTCTAAGTTAGCTCTGGTAAGTTAGACCAAGTTGTTAAAATAGAGCTGTCAATCAAAGAAAACTCCTCTAATGAGCAAACATACAGGAAGTCTAGTCTGTAATTTGCAGTAATATTATGATGCAGCTGGGTTGTGGAGGTTAACATGCTTGACATAACTGCTCATCAGTGACTGCTGAGGGAAGTCTAGAGGATCCATGTGAATTCTCAAACTCTGATGCTGGATGTTTTTGCTCTTGCAACAACTCCAAAACATCTGGGCTGCCCAGCCAATACAGAACAGTACACTGTGAAAAACTCAATATTTGACCATATGTTATCTTACTGTATGAACTATCAGGGTCTGAATACACAAATAAATGAACCAACAAGCAAACTCTGACCCCTGTACACACATTTACCTGATTTCCCGATTTTTAATCATTGTGACAACACATTTTTAGTTACTGTGACCTTTGACCTACATTCTCTAACATTTAATGCAGGGGTCTCATGCAGCCCGGGGGCCAAACGCGGCCCGCCAAAGGTTCCAATACGGCCCTGGAATTCCAGAGTCAGGGCTGTGGACCTTTTTTCAGTTCAGGTTCCATATACAGACGAATATGATGGATAGTCAAATAATTACATAATGATCTATATACACACACTAAATACCATTAATAAATAAATATATATAAATAATATTACATTACGCCCATACATAATGATAACTTCATTTTTTTTATTTTAGTGCAAAAATTAACATTAAAACTGGAAAATATTTACATTAACAAACTATCATGTAACAATAAAATGTGAAAACTGAGCAAAATTTGGACCATGTTCTGCTTCTCTTAAGTGTTTCGTGTCTTTGTAGATCTGATCAATAATGTACAAGTAGAAATGATAAGTTGAGGCAGAATAATGTTAAAATTTCAAGTATTTTTTCCCAAGTTATTCACACCTTTTTTTTTTGTTTGGATAGTTCATAAAAATAAATATTTTCATAACTGAATGGGGGTTTTTTGTACTAAAATATTTGGAGTTGTCATTATTTCTAGGTTATTTTTGCTACTATTGTACTGATCCAACCCACTGGAGATCAGGCTGAATGTGGCCCCCGATGAAAATGAGTTTGAGACCCCTGATTTAATAGAATAAACGGTGGCTGAAAACAAACCAAACATGCTCCCATTAATGGTTTTAATCTCCACTGTATAGTGTGAACATGGTTTTATTTTTTGTCCTTCTTGTAGTAATTGTACGACATATCGGATGGTCAGTCCAGCTGAGCCAGGAACCAGGCTATGGCCGTGAGGGATAACAAGGACACAAACTATTACCAGAAAACAGAAATGTTTGGGAACACAATAATCTTTGACCATGAAGCGGGGACGAAGTCCGGGACCCAGACCCTGATAGACCATGATTGTTTGGGTTAAAATATATAAACAGCAGAAATAAGGAGCTGACACAAAACAAGGCACACGTACAGTATTTAGTTAAGGAACCAATTAGAACTGAACATGAACAGGACCGCCTCCAGCTCCACAATCTGTGTATCATTTGTTCATTCATTTTTCAAAATAAAACCAAAAATAAGACAACGAAAAAACAACTCGTTTCTTCATTATTTGTTTCCTAAACCAAAATTATCTGTTTTTTCACATTTCGTTTTTGTGTTTAAATGAATAATGAAGAAAACTTCCATTTCATGTTTTATCCAATTTTGATCTGAAGCCAATTTGAATTTGAACCCTCCAGGTGCTGCAAAGCAATTTGTATTTTCGTCCTCTCTCGTCATCTGAACCTTCTTTATCCTCACTAGGGTCGCGGGGGTCACTGGGGGCCTAATCCAGCTACATGGGTTAAGGTGGGGTACACTCTGTATGAGTCTCCAGTTCATCTCAGGGCTGAACATATATAGACAAACAATCACTCTCACATTCACACCTATGGACAATTTAGATTAACTAATTGGTGTGGGATTCAAACCAGGGTCCTTCTTGTTGTGAGGCACGTGTGCTGCCCCAATATTTATTTTCATTTAGGTAAAAATCAAAGGGATGTCTCCAGTCTGTTTTAATTCCTGCTTAAGTTGTTGGGTCTATTCCTCATTATCTCATGACATTTACACATATAAGGTCAAGACGTCTGATAAACATCTCTTCAAATATCATATAATTGTTTGACAGCAGCAGCGGTTGTAGTAAAAACTAAAAATATGTCCAAACTTCGAGCCAATTACCTAAAATGTTCAGTTGTCAGATGGAGAGTGAAGTGGCTCATTTGCATTTAAAGGAGCAGAAGTCAAAACAATCTTTCTCATGTCAATACTTGAAAATAGAATTGAAGACTCAAGCAACAACATTTATACTTTATGTAGACCACAGGGAAATGGGGCGGCCATGGCTCAGCTGGTAGAGTCCTGCAGTAGCTGAAGGGTTGGTGGTTTGAATCCCGCTCTGTCTGAGGTGGTCCGTTGTGTCCTGGTGGACAAATGTTTGGTGGTGGTCAGAGGAGGCGTAGGGGCAAAATGGCTGCCACGCTTCTGTCAATCCAACACTCTCTCACTCCGACACACTGACGAAGCATAATTTTTTGACGCATAATGTGTCCCTCAGCGTCTAATTCAGACGCAGCGGATATCTAATATGCAATATAAGACGCTCAGGTTTAAAACACTTTTTGTTCGGGTTTTGAGTTACGGGTCACATATTGAAACAGATGGGTTATAAATCCGCTGCGTCTCAATTAGACGCCGAGGGACACCTTGTGCATCAAAAAGTAACGCTTGGTAAAGTGCATCTGACCGCGTCAGATTTTGACACGCTGGGAGTGAAACTACCCTGGTCAATCTGCGGCTTAGTATGTAGTTAACCACCACCAGAGGGGGGATGTGAGAGCGAATGAATAATGTGGGGGTGCCCAGTCCTGGTCTTCGAGGGCTGCTATCCTTCATGTTTTAGATGTATCCCTCATCTACTGTAACAAACCTGATTCAAATGATCAGCTGCTCATCAAGCTCTGCAGAACACTGTTAATGAAAGAGGGTGTGCTGAAAGACACATCTAAAACATGCAGGATGGCGGCCCTCAAGGACCAGGATTGGGCACCCCTAGAATAATGGGTCACTAATGTGAAGCGCTTTGAGTGGCCAAAAAGTGCTATATAAATCCAAACCATTATTATTTTTATTATTATTTTAAAATGTATTAAATTTAAAAAGGCAAAATATCACCTTAAGTATTTAAATATTTTAGTATCGTACTTTAGTATTTCTTGCAGTGTTTTGCAGAAAACTGATCAACTGTAAACTTGTACCCTTTGCCTAGTGTGTTCCTAAGAAAGTATGTATGTATGTATTTATATATGTATATACATACATATATATATATATATATATATATATATATATATATATATATATATATATATATATGCTGGAAAAAATCAGTGTAAATTGTAATACATTTATCCCGGGCTGCTGACAGTTAAATGTTTGAATAATGCCTCTTGGATCCATCTTGGTTCAATCAGCCTTTATTGAAACTGACCTAATCCTTAATGAGGCAGCCAAGCAGAAAGACTTTCCCTCATTTGCAGAAGTTTTCTCCTCTTTCATCTCTCTTTCATGAGTCTGGCTTTACCTTTGTACATTTAAGCTCAACCTCCTTTAATTATCACCTCATCTCCACTTCTTGGCTGAAGATGTTAATGCAAAGCCACATGCTGCTCAGAGGTGTTCGCACATGCACTGGCATTACACCTGTGGCTGAGGTGTGCACATACACAGAGCCTTTACTACTAAAAATACTCCACACACACCCTTTAATGCACATCCACAACTGAGAACATCTCCCTCTTCTCATCTTTCACGCTCACCCTTAAATAAATGCTTCCTTTAAAATCCGATTGACCACTGACTTAGTGGATGTTGAATCTAAAAAACACCTCCAAAACTGCTTTTGTGCACTTAAAACTCTACTGGATCAATAAATCTATCCACATTCATGTTGAAGGATCTGGAAGGAACGCTTACCCAGCAATTACTACACCGAAAAGGAAATGTGCTTTTATCTTCCCACACAGCTCTGTCACTGTCTTGCTGCAACAAGCAAAAAATAATGTTCTTCTTTATCCACAGTATTTGCCATGAGAATGTCAAGCAGTTTTATTCTGTACACATGGTACACTTCTTTCAAACCAGATGAATGTCACCACACTGGGTTTTGGAAAAAGAAGGGAAAAAAATATATATATAAATAAATAAATAAAACAACCCTCCTGTATAATAAAAGTGTCAGGGTGTGCTTCTTTGAGACTTTGACTCAGCTCATCAGAGGAAAACAGACATGATAATGAAGAGACTGATTAAAATGTCTAAGTGACTAATCAACTAATTATGCTCGCTGCACACTGGCCTTCCACCGGTTGATTTTAAGATGAAACTGCATGATCAGTTCACATTTCCAGCACTAGGGTGCAGCCCACACATGCAACAGTGGTTTCCAACTTACTCTAAATCAATAGTGAAGCAGAATAAAGCTGTACTCAGGTCCATCACAGTCAATAACTCCTGCTCTTTAATTTAATTTTGAATATTGTTTAAGGTTTCTGTTTAATGTATTTATTATAATGACACACCCATGCATGTATATGTTGTACGAACGACATGTATTTTTTTCTTGACGGTGTATACCATGTAGAAACAGAACTGTCCTTCAGTGTTAAATAAAGTTTTCTCTCTTCTATTATCAAAAAGAACTGTCACATTCAACACATGTTTCACTACCGCCACACATAGTTTGTTATTTAACACACAAACTACATTCTTTCTCATTGTGTCTCTTGCCCTTTAAGTCCTCTCTGCCTGCTTTTCTGTGTGCTGCATTAGTCCCATTAACTTGGTGCTTTATGAGAAGGCTATAATTGAATCAGGTGAAGAACACACAGGAGGCTGATTGATTCTGGCTGGACGCCTTGGCTCAGTTTTTTTTTTTTTTTAATCAGCCTCATAACTCCATTATCACACTGCAAAAAAAAAAGGCTACAACCTTTGAGTTTTTCTAGTTCAAAAGGAATTTTTTCCCTCTTTTGTATTCAATAGTGTGTAATATAACCAAAATGTAATTAAAGCACAATCCAAACCCCGTAATATCCTCTTCCCATGATACAAAGTCTTGTACTTTACAACAAAATCATTCTTTTCTGGTTTTTGGTGTTCCACTTGCATAACAAAATCCTCCACCTTTGACATATTCCCGCTCTGACGTGTTCTGATGTACGTCAACATTCAAACGATATCTGAAACTGGCTTCATCTGCAGTGCTTGAAAGGAACACCTTGACATGCATGAGGGTGGGGTTTGTTTTGTTTTTTAGAGAGAGAGGGAGAGGGGGGGGTTCCATCAAATCCTGATGTGAAACTAAAGCAAGCAACGTTACTGAAATGAAAATAAATACATTAAGACACCACAATACAATGTAGTTCTGTAAGTAGTCCTCTTTATACCTATTTAATACATGATAAAATTGAAAGAAAAGAAAATAGCGTGTGCCCGAGTTAAATATAAGAGCATTAAAACATCTGATTATATCCTGAAACGTTGCCCATTCCCCTGCAGGCTAATTGTGTGTAATTATCAGATTGGTTACAAGTCTGGAAAGATTCCAAACACTCTTTTGTACTTCCTCTTTTATCTAGATGAGCTTCTGAAAACACAGAAAAGATGTTGCTGCGCTAATTTCAATTGAAGTCTCAACACTTATTTCAATCTATGATCAGCTGATCTTAGCACCATCTGCCCAAAGAGCTTATCTGTGCAAATGCAGCCATTGGAGTAACATAAACAAAGTGGACTGATACGGTAGTGACCAGTCACACTAAGATTACAACAAGCTGGTGGCGTTCTGTGCGGGGCTTCCTAATCATAGTTTAAATCACATTATAATTACATCATCTAATGCAGATTTGCAAATATGAAACATCAATTGCTTTAATGTCTTTATGTGACATCTTTACAAGACCAGAAAAGCAATAATTAGAGATCTGAGGGTTCTATTGGAATTCTATAATAATAATAACTTTTAAAAAAGGACTTTATTTGGTTACTGTAAGTAAGGCAGCAACAGAAAACTGCTGACAAGGGTTAATCTGAAGGTGACAGACAGTGGCTCCAGTCTCATCTGATAAGCCAGGCTGTATCCACAGCTCTGCTTCTTAGGTCAGATAGTTACACATTGTGTGTAAATGTATGGTTAATTCAATTCATTTTAGTCGGTTGTTGGTTCAATTCCAGGCTGGATTTTGAATCTTCTGCCTATGTTTGTGTGGGTTCTCTGATTTTCCCCCACCATTAAAAACACACTGATATCATTATCAAGAATTGGTCCTATACCGGGCATGTGTACATCTACTATTCATACTCATACTGCCCCCCCTGTCCCCCGTCCCCCGTCCCAAGGCGTCCCCCAAGGTTCGCTGCTTGGTCCCATACTTTTCATTATCCACATCCTCCCTCTTGGAAAAATCATCCGACGCCACAGTCTACAATTCCACTGTTATGCCGATGACGTCCAACTCTACATTTCCTCCAAAACCATCACTTCCTCCACCCTCTCCAACTGCCTCTCTGAAATAAAAGCCTGGATGCAAACCAACTACCTCAAACTCAACAGTGAAAAATCCAACCTCCTAATCATTGGCCCAATCCATCCCTCCCATATGTGTCTCCTTTGACAACACTTCCCTAACTCCCTCTCTCCACCTTGGCATCATATTTGACACCACCCTCAGTTTTACACAGCACATCAAACAGGTCACCAAGACATCCTTTCACCTCACAAACATAGCCCGTATCCGTCCATCTCTCTCCCTCTCCACCGCAGAAACACTTATTCACACTTTCATCACCTCCAGACTCGACCACTGCAGTCGCCTTCTCTATGGTTTACCCTCTAAACACCTCAATAAACTCCAGCTCATCCAGAACTCTGCAGCTCGTCTCCTCACCCACTCCCGCTCACACCATCACATCACTCCTGTCCTCCAACACCTTCACTGTCTCCCCGTCAAACATAGAATCACATTTAAGATCCTCCTCCTCACCCACAAAGCCCTCCATCACCAGACGTCCCCCTACCTCACTGACCTCCTAACACCTTATGTCCCCTCCCACAGCCTCCGATCCTCTTCTTGCACACTTCCTCGCCCCACCGCCCAAAGCCAAGCACCAAACCTGGGGGGACAGAACCTTTTCTGTAGCTGCCCCAAACCTCTAGAACTCACTCCCCCCCAAACCATCCATCACTGTTCCAACCTCAACACTTTTAAAACCCCCTTGGGGCTTAAAGAGGTGAAACAATCTAAGTGTCTTCTGCTTGTTTATAGAGCTGCAACAAAATTTCTATTTCCAAAATATTTCCATAATTTCAAATTGTCCATGTCTAATATTTCTAATTACCAGCCAAGACATAAACCATTTGGAATGTTTCCCAAAAGCTCCTTGAGTTTTAATGCCACACCACCAAAGCGCCCTGCTGCTGCAAAATGGAATAAATGATTACATAATGCGGCAAAATGTATTACAAAATGCAGCAGTTTATAACAAAATGCGGCTCAACAGGCCCCCAGTGACCCCCATGACCCTAGTGAGGATAAAGTGGGTTTAGATGATGAGATGAGACAAGAACTGTAATGGTATTATTATTATTATTATTATTAGTAGTAGTAGTAGTAGTAGTAGTAGTAGTAGTAGTATCATACTCAGTTTTGGCAAGTGATCAAATATAAATAGTTGTTCTTGTAAGTGGTCAGAAAAACAGTGGCACAGGTGCTTCCCCAACATACTAAGTGTATATTGGGGATGCACCTGTGCCACTGTTTTGAATTTTGAATCAATTGCCAATGTTAACACCTGTAGGTGTGAATGTGACTGTGAATTTGTCAGCTGTATGTGTTAACCCTGTAATGAAGTGGTGACACATGCAGAGTGAACCCCACCTTCACTAGGTGGGTGGTAGGTGGTTTAGGGTTCGGTATCACCACAGCCATTTCATTTCATCTCAGTGTGACGTGTTGATCATATTCATATTAAAACCAAAAGGATAATGCATTCTTGATACATGGGCGTAAAATAGCATATGGACGCTATGGACGTGTCCCTACCAATATTTGGATGTTTCTAAAATGTCCACACCAATATTTGAATGGGAAATTACATGACATTTGTGAAAAAAAAAAAAGGTTGCTGTATTTTCTGGACTATAAGGTGACACTTAAAAGACTTTAATTCCCTCCAAAAACCACAGTGCACTTTATATATGGATTAATTCTAGTTGTGTTTAGTGACTGGGAATTTTGACTTTTTGTCTCATAATATTGACTTTTTTTTCATGTATAATTTTGTAATAATTTTGACTGCACTTAATACACTATATATAAGTTTATAATCCAGTTCACCTTATATATGAAGAATCTAAAAAATAAACCATTCATCGACAGTGCACCTTATGGTGACTAAATATTATCATCAACGAACCTTTATCATGTGACAAAAACGAGACCAAACTGGACATAAATGTGGATCTTGTGATGATAACTATAATTAAATATATAATACAGTTATAGATGACCAAAAAAAACAGACAAAATGTGGCTTAAGAAATAAAAAACATACCTAAAATGACAAAAACAAAGTGAGCCGTTATTTTAATTCTTTTAGCCATGTATTTATTTATTGTTGCTGTCTCTCGCGAGAAAGTCATTGAATTATGTCCCCACCAATGTCAACATCATGATTATTCCCATGTGTTGAAAGCACTCATCGACCGTTTCATGTTAAATACTAACAGCCATGCATTCCTCCTTGGCTTTTTTAAAAAAAAAAATTGTTTTGAAAATAATTTGAGTATCCAAAAAAACGCTATATAAGTTATTATTATTATTATTATTATTATTGTTATCGTTGTTATTATTGTTATTATTGTTATTATTAGTATTATTATTATTATTATTATTATTATTATTATTATTATTATTATTATTATTATTATTATTATTATTATTATTATTATTATTATTATTATTATTTTTATTATTTTTAGTCATTTGTGAGTATTACTTCTCAAACATATAACCAGTGACATGCAAACAGCCACACAACAGGTGGCGATGCACCATCACTACTCCTATTTCAAAATGAGTGAGAAATCATCATCCACAGCTACAACAAAACGTACCTCAGCGGAAATTGTTCAGCTGGGTGAAGTGTAGGTAAGGCAGCTGTCGACGCAATGTTAACAATATAATTTTATTTGTTGTTTGTAAGTGTCATGTAAGCTGGTAAAAAAACAGTGATGAAAAACTGAATGTAACACCAGCGAGGAAAAAAAAAGAACGAGTGACAGACTGTCAACAATTTTCATTGAGTGCTAAAACACACAGGATGGCTCTTTACATATGTTCATTCACAGATCTGTGTGATAGTGGGGAATGTAGGAATCGCTGAATTCAACTTAAGTACTGTCATAATAAATTACTGATTGATTGGATGGTATCTGTTCTCATTTAAAAGCTATGTGTATTGATAAATAGGACAGAAAAAATATCAGCAATTATCGATTGTTTAATAATTTCATTGGAAAACATTTTTTTCCTTTAACATTGTCTTTTGTTTGTGTTTATGGATTTTAATTGTATTATTGAGTGATTTTTATTATTATTTTCATTGGTATTTTTTAGTTTTACTGTCATTTTAATCTGGCTTGACACCAATTATGCTGCAATTTGAATCCACTGTTTCCATTCCACTCTATTCCTCTCCATGTAAAACACATTACTGCAGTCCTTCCTTCTTTGCTTCTTATTTAACATGATACAATTTTCAACTATACAGTCCAGCCGTATTGGCATTGCATTAAAAGTTAGACCATCTGCTGTTACTAAACACTGCACAACAGCAGGACATGAATGAATGGGTAAGGCAAAGGACTCCTGAAGAACTGCCATCTTTTTCCAGCCAAAACAGCTGACTTCATTCATTTTCTCAATCTGGTGTTGGAAGCATCCACAGAGATGTCAAATAAAAACTGAAAAGTTTGAGTCACAATGTAAAGGCTTCCTTAACTCATTCACTGACATTGACATGTTTTGGCATCAATTCAAATCCAAATGAACAGTCTACACTTTATTTTGATACTTATGTCGTCTTACAGCCTTTTATTATTGGATAATATTATATAATATTATACTATATCATGTGAACTTTATCCTTGCTAGGGTCACTGGGGGCCTAATCCAGCTACAATGGGTGAAGGCGGGGTACACCCTGTATGAGTCTCCAGTTCATCACAGGGCTGAACATATATAGACAAACAATCACTCTCACATTCACACCTATGGTCAATTTAGATTAACCAATTAACCTATCAGTGTATGTGTTTGGATGGTGGGAGGAAACTGGAGTACCTGGAGAGTACCCAGTTCAGTTCAGTTCAGTTTATTGTCATTTACATGAATACATGAAAATGAAATTAGTAGCAGCATGTGACCTAATATATAATAACAATAATCTAAAATAGAAAATAATCCAAGGATCTTCAATAAATAACAATGAAACCTAATACTTAATGAAGTAAATAAAATAAATAAAAACCAAGAAAAACCCAAACTCCAGAAAAAACAAAACAAAAAAACAGAGTACATGCAAACTTCACACAGAAAGGTCTGGTGTGGGATTCGAACCACAGTCCTTCTTGCTGAGTGTTAACCACTGCACCACTCTAATATAGCCTATCGTAAATATACATAATAATATATAATATAGACGATGTTCTGCGTCATTCACCTGGCAGTGAATGAGTTAATGACATCCATCAGAAGTCAGTGTCTAATAAGCCTTCCTGGACAACAGCGAGAATTCTTAATCGTAAGTTATACATTCATAACAATGAGTTAATAAAGTATGTCCAGACAGAAACGGTGCAATTATAAGTACAGTAACTTTTCACAGCTGCCACAGGGCTTTCCACATCACATGCCAGGCTCTATAAACTGGAGCCACACAATGCAGCTAAAATGTCCATGGTCCCTTCAGCTGAACAAGGCTGGAAGTATTCGGTCCAAAGAAACACCAGTGAGAGAACCATTAAGACAGTGAACATTCACACACCATTCTCACCCAATTTAGAACAGCAGTCCAGGCCAACGTGATATTTCCTCTCCTATCTCCTCTCCTTTGTCTTTACAAACAGTGATAAATGTTCATGACCTTCAGGTGACAATCACAGCGCGTCTTTTCCTCAGTTGCTTCCATCTCCCACCTCTCCTCATGTCTCTGTGTGTGTGTGTGTCCATGCATGTGTGTGTGTTTGTGTGTGTGTATGCATGTGTTGCTACCTTGCAGACAGCCACTGAGACCTCTGACAACTCCCAGAGGACCAATTAGAGGTGAAAAAAGGAGAATGTCAGCCACCAAGCAAGCAGCCAGTGTGTGCGTGCGTGTGTGTGTGTGTGCGCGTGTGTGTGTGTGTGTGTGTGTGAGACAAGTACAAACCCAGCCACCCCTTTCCATCAGAGTAGACCAACCATCTGAAGGCAGCCAACAGCATCCACACCGCCTGTCCAGTTTTAACTCACACACTTTCACTATCTCCCGCTCAGACACACAGTAACACACTGACACACACACACACACACACACACACACAGCCGTCAGATAGTCCAGTCCCTGGTCCTTGGGAGTGTGAAGTCTCATTATGAATAAACCATAAACGAGACGCAGAAACTGCACCTTGACTTTATAGACACTTGACTATAAGTTTTTAAACAGTGAACTTTTTTGGGAACTTTTTGTGATCCATATGACATTGTCATGAATCATTCCCTTTAAAATTAAGGCATACGATAGTAACAAAGAAAGAGCCACTCAGAATCACACGGCCAGTCGATCAGTGACAGTCTATAAGTCTTCCTGATCGCTGCCAGATAATTCATTGCCTATTTAGCTGTTCAGTCTGGGGCAACATGCAGACAGACTTTATCAATAACACAGTTTTCTAATTTTATAACCACCAATAAGGAGTCTAGATACTGTTGATCAATTAGAAATGGCTGGCAAACATGATGCGATAGAAAATAGAGCTCATGTGATGGTAAGAAAACAGACCTCACTGTTCCTTTCAATTCTCCTGTTACAATTCTTGTTTGTTCCCAGCACAAGCAGATAATGAAATTGTCATGCATTAACCTTTTGAGGCATTAAATTCTTTCTGTTTCTGTGGCGGGCTAATGCATTTATTTTATAAGAACTGCATTGCGTTTGTCACATGTTTATCTGTCTGCTTGTGAACTCAACTGAACTGAATAATTACAAGTGGAAAGATCATTGCTTTGTCTGTAATTGAATTGAACAACGTGTCAGTTCTATATCAATAAATGGGCAGCAGTTATTTTGATATTCTGTTTGATTTTTTTTTTCTTTTTTACTATTAATATTAAGGACTGATTGAGAAAAATACTTTGGTTATAAAGACAGTACGACAACATCTAATAGTAAAATTGACAGATGTTAACCATGGCCACTTCTGATGTCAGTGCTGAAATGTCTCTTGGGAAATATTACATATGGGAAAACTCATCCACTCTGAAGCTGAGATGAAAAAAAAGTGACAAAAGTAGATGTGTGAAGAATAAAACTTCAGCTTTCTCACCTCTCTCTACAAGGTTTTGACAGTATCTGGATGCAGCCCAATTCTGCCATCAGTGGGAAAGATGTAAGGAGGTTTTAGATGTTGTTGAAAATCTGACGAGCACTTTGTTTGAGGCATATTGACTTCTTAAAAGAGAGCATTCACACCAGGGCGAGAACAGTTTCAAGAGATCACCAGAGCTTTTGTAAAGTCCATGAACATATGTATCGAATTTCATGGCAATCTGTGCAACCGCAAAGATATTTTACTGGGTTCAAACAGTCCTGACCAATCACCCGTAAAGTTAAACCGTGATAAGAGTAGCTCCACGCTGCAGTTTAAACTGTAGTATTTTTAATTCAAGTTCAAGTCAGAAAATATTATTTCGTAGTATTTCTTTGCTTGTCAGGTTAATGTCGGAGAGGTAAACTTCTAGTCCTCGGAATTCTCGGAAATGTTCACTGTATTTAAAATGGGAGCACAGAGGATGAAGGGCCACCCGAGTCCACGTTCTCGACCAGTGGTCCCCAAACTGTGGCCCACCTACACATTTGGACCGGCCACTCGAACAGTACCAGAGAGCATTTAGATTTTTTTTTCATATATGTGTATTTGTATTTGATAATAAAGTTGGACTTTTGCAATAAAATGTTCCTTAGTTTTGAACTATTTTCATTATTAACTATAAGTTAGTGACTAGTTTAACACAAGAACTTTTGACAGACTGCACATATGAGTCATTTAAGTCAGAGATTTTGCTCTGACAACTAAGCTGAACTTGGACCTGTTAAGATGAAGACGTTTATGTTCAATGGACTTTTTTTCTGTGAAGAACCCAGAGAGGGTTATTTGATTGTGGCTTTCTGGAAAACAATACATTTTTACATTTAGCCACTCCTGCAATCCTCACACTTTTTCTGTTACTAACTGACCCCGGCCCCTCATCAAAGAAGGGAAAAGTTATGTGGCCCTCATAGGACCCCTGTTCTAGATGCTGCCCTGGACCTCAGACAGACATAAGCTACTTTAACACAGAGGAAGTGAGATGGTGATCACACCTTTTTTCCATTGTTGACCAATTTCCACAGTCAAGCCAGTGGAGAAACAGAGGTGACAGCAGCTGGACTTTAACACAGCAAAACTGCATTCCAGAATCAAAGAGAGACGGTGTATAGTATGTAGTATATACATGTACCTTGTTCCTCGGAAATATCCTGATCATAGTGGCTTTTTCACTGTTCCATAAATGTTAGCATGGATAGAGTCCTCTGTCTTAAGTGACGACACTTTGTGGAGCTTGGTGCCTAATTATTCCAATATCTTTCTGGTTATATTTAAATATACACAGTTTCCAATATTGTGAAAAATGTGAAGATTTTTTTGTGCGTGGCTGTATCAGAAAAACAGATGAAAATGATTTTCGGGGATTTTTTAAATTGTTTATGAGGGGCAAAATATGACAAAACTAAATTATTGACAGTTTCAACATGTTATGCCCTGTGCTGTGGGAGCATGTGGGAGCATGTGGGAGCATGTGGGAGCATGTGGGAGCATGTGGGAGCATGTGGGAGCATGTGGGAGCATGTGGGAGCATGTGGGATTGGAGAAGGGAACAATACTTGGCAGATTTCAGTGACTTAAAAATAAATTTAATGCAATATATGATAAATGCATGGGGTGTCCAAACATCTCATTTTTAAACCCCCCCTCCCCCAGCCTAGAGGTCACACATGCAATTCATCATCAAAATGTTGCACCTTATACATTAAAACACACTGTAATTCCACATTCATCACTGCAGAGGCGAACAAATGACCCCATCATTTTGTTCACACAAACAGCGTTCCGGAATAAAGGTGAAAAATTACAGGAACAGAAGTGCTGTATAAAAAGGGCGATAGAGCGGCTTCCATTAAAGACTGCACTTTACCAGTCATCTTTACACAGTTCTATTCATCAGCGCAGTCATTTATGTTCATATACTGTAGTGTTGTAAAGGGCTGAGGGGTGAACTGTCAAACCAACAGTTCATCTGGAAATACTGGGTAAAAATAACGAGTCCTTTCAGAATGTGCTACCAGTTTATTTTGGGTAAACAAGAAAAAAACAAACCAATCCAACCTAATTGTCCAATCATGATATTATCCAAGGTAATGAATTAAGCATTACTTGAACAATAATTGATCATCTACAACCATACTCAAAGCCACAGGTGTCAAAGTCATTTTATTTCAGCTAAATTTGATCAGAAGTGGGCCGGACCAGTAAAATAAAAATATATAAATAACAATCAACCCCAAACTACTGTTCATGTTTTAGAGCAAAAAAGGTCAATTTTCATGATGAAAATGTGTGAATAGCAAGAACAAACTGAAATAAATGTGTCATTTTTAACATTATTAGGTTTTAGTTTGTCATTTACATGTGTATATTATAGCTTAGAAATACACAAAACATTTAGTAATAGATAAAATATTAATAAAATTGTACTGACTTCTTCTAAGATATTCCAGGATTCCAGATTTTTTGTTTGAAATTATATATACTTTGTTTTTGTGTGATTAAATAAAAACATTTATACTTACAAAGAGGGAAAAAATTACTTGTGAGTATTTATATCTTATTTTATAACAGTGAATTGGTCTGAATGTTGAACTTCAACCAAAATGACTAATACATTAGTGTCATTTTCACATTTACCAAATTCATCCAAAGGGCCGGACTGGACCCTTTGGCGGGCCAGATTTGGCCCCCGGGCCGCATGTTTGACACCTGTGCTCTAAGCAGTTCTGTCATCCATTTTAACACTATTAAATGTAATCAGGATTTAGAAGAGATTAATGTTAGGTACCAATTATTGAGCATTTAGATGATGAGTTATAACCATTTAGTTATGTAATAAGTCTTCAAATTGCTTCTGGCACATATTTCCTCATATGCCATTATTTTATTTGCTATAATGTTATGCTAATGTTTGCCATTTTGTGTTCAGCAGTGTGGTGAAGAAGCTGGCAGTCTGTGTAAATATTGGATTTAAACAGCAGTATAACCCCAGGCAAACATATTTTCATACCAGGTCAGAAGACATACATCTGTGGGTTCACAAAAAGTTCCTTTGAAGATGCATTCCACGACTAAAGAAGAGGTGGAAAAACCATTTGTAGGGGGTGGGTCACTGTTCAGTGCAATGTAAATGTGTTACGATGTAGACATTGAAGGACTAAACAAAACAACATCATTGCTAGCTCACCATCTGGGCTTTGTACGGCACGTTTCCAAAAGGCCAGGAACACCAAATTAATCATCGAAGGCCGACCAGCGTTGAAACTTCCCATTAAATTATCAGAAAATAAATCATTGTGTTTATTCACATTAGTCAAATGTTGAAATGTTACCAGCTGCTGACATTTATCCTTGCCCATGAGCTGATGACCTCCAACGTGACTGCCAAAAAGCGCATTATATTGAATTAACAACCTATTAAACCACTGTGGCTCCGACAAAAAAAAACAAAAACGGGAGATACGCAACTGCATTATGTTCATTGATTAGTCTATGGAAACAAATTGATTGTTATTGGTTCTTCCATGGACATAAAACCTTGCTTCTACAGCTACTGTAGTGTATGTACAAAGAAGACAATTCGACATTGTCATCAGGAGCTTCTCCAGCTTGTTCCTTTAAACGCTAATGAGCATAAATTAAGCAGTCAGCAAGACAACCACGAAGTCAGGCGCTGCAGCTCTGTGTTACAAAGCAAAGATCAATAATATGCACACATAAATAGACACACATTCTTCACACAGAAACACGTGGACTGGAAAAGCCATGGGCATGATCATGGGCAGCTGGTGTGTAGACAGTGTGTGGTCCACGGGCTATCACGTAGCGTCCAATCACTGTTCTCACTACTCCTGCTGTGATCAAGACTTTTTTTTTTTTTTAATATAATCACCACCCAGATCTCCAATGGTTCCAGATAAAAAAAACACAGAATACAAAACAACACACGGCAGTTTCTTCCCCAAAAAGAAAACACCAGGTTTAATAAGTTATTAAGGGCAGTGCATAAGTCCTAAAGCAAAGGCCGCTGACTCTCGCGGGTTCATATTAGTTGAAGTCACACAGTCTCATGATACTCAGTTAAAGAATAAAGAGCTTTCCAATGAAAATAACATGATAGAACAACTGATAGAAGTAGTTTTCTCCAGTATGACAATGGAACTTGTTTGCAGACAATAGAAAAACAACCATGAGGAGAAAAAAAAAAAAAAAGAGTCCAACTAGTGTGTTTTATAAATGTCTTCTCTTAACCTTAACCCATAAAAGATCCAAACACACACCGATGATGAAAATAATCTACTGATCTAAACTGTTTAATATGTCTGATCCCATAATCCTGCCAATACATGTAAATAATTGATGTAAAACGTCTATTTATGGTCATCATATATGACCCATTTAGATGTTCAGAAGCACCACAGTTACCGTGGAAACACCATCATCTTCTACAACATTGACTAACCAGTAAAAGTTGGATCAATTGCAGTGGATGGACACATGTTGAATTATTGATATATTTGTTGAAAAACTACATTTTTTCTTGAGTTCTCACTGTTTTCATATAATAGCCCTCACATGTAATATTATCATGATGATTAAAGTATATGATCAGTGACTTAAATATCGGCAAATATCACATTTTCACTCAAAAAAATGGCTAAATATAGTAGATATTATTATGATATATGGTGAAAAATCATGAAAGAAATGTTAAATGTGTACAAAAATTCTTTGGGAACTTTCACTAAAGCCATACTGGGTCTTTATGGGCTAAACATTAGCATTTAGTGCACGTAACTGCAGTATTTCTGTTTATTTGATGATATCAACTCACATGGTTATGGTATGATCAAATAGGGAACATGTTTACATATCCATATACTTTATTGATTTGTTTTGTGGGTAGAAATAGCTTCCCGTTCTTTTCAGAAATGCCTGAATGCAAAAGTGAAAAACCAGCGTCAAATCTCACAGTGAGTGTTGAAAACCATTCACAGAGTGTAGACTTGTAAAATCATTCAAATCATCTTTAAAAAAAATAAAAAATCTCCTCCAGGGTTAAAATCCACTTCTGAAAACCTTACTTTTAAGGTTTTGGTTTGTACAGGAACTCTCACTTCATTACACCGACAAGACATTGTGATGAAAAGTGCCACGTTTTAGAAGAAAATTGATCTTTTAATGACATTTTCCAACCAAAAAGCAACAAAATAGCTTAATATGGTTGCTGTTAAGTGGTTTTTGTAATGGATATGTTCTTAGTTTTGAGCTGCTTCAAACTGAAAACGTTGACACCAAATGATGTAGACCCTTTGAATAACATTATAATACAGGATAGAATATAATTTTTTTTTTTTTTAACCCTTGTGAACTTTTCAGTACATTGTGAAACATTAAGAATTTTGCATTAGACAGCCTCCTTCACTGCTTTAAATAAATGCTTTTGATATGTGCAAGAGACCAAGTTTTTTATTTTTCTGTGCAGTGGTTCCAATCTCCTTTAAGCAAAATCACATAATCATGTCATCAAAAAAAAAAAAAAACAGCACAATAAGAATACCACCTAACGCACAGGTGTCAAACTCCAGTCCTCAAGGGCCAGTGTCCTGCACGTTTTACATGTTTCCCTCTTCCAGACTTTAACAGTTTTCCACAGTAAAAAAAAAAAAAGAATAAAATGAGCAACAAAATAAAAAAAAAAATGGCCAAAGTCATCAATAAAATGAACAAAAATTAAAAATAAACTGAACAAAACAAAGTTCAAGAAAAAATTCTAAAATAAAAAACCAATGTAGAAAAATAAACAAAAAATGAGCAAATAATGAACAAAAACTACTAAATATTTTCTAAATTATAAAATAACATGGAAAAATTTGCCCCCCAAAAAAAAAAAAATCACTTTTTTTTATTATTATTAAATGTCTTTTGACACCTGTTCCATGAGCAAAACTCAATAAAAACAGTGAAAAAAAAAAGAAAAGGAAACTAAACCATTCAGAATGTGTCAGCGCTGACACTTATGAGGTAATAAAAAAGATGTGATGGAAGAAGGAAATATGTAAAACATACAGGACACCGGCCCTCAAGGACTGGAGTTTGACCCCCCTGACCTAACAGGTAAACACAGGATTCAATTAGTTAATAACCAAATACTTTCTAAGTAATAGAAGATGTAATAATGGCAGACAACACCACAAAATAATACAGTTACAATAACCCTTTAACATTATTAACGTGCTCCCAACAGCCCAAAAATAAAACAGAAAACCTTAAGCATCAGATTTTGGTTAGTTTTTTTCATCTGTGCATCTTGTGCCCAGAGACAATGTGAAACATTTGGGGTGTTTCCCAGGCCAGAAATCATTCAATTATTTCCCACAAAATATTGTTTTAAGTTATTTCAAATAAAGAAGTGAAAATATATATCACTGTACTAATAACTAATAATAATATAACCAGTATTTTTATTTTATTATCTTCATATTTAAAAGGGCAACTCTCCATCAAACATTCCACAAAACAAAATTAGATGTAAATTGAAAAGTAAAGTGATTATATCCATATTGCCTTCCTAAGAATTTGAATACCAGTAGTTTTAGCAGAAATGGTAACGCATGATAACCTGAAGTTTAAATATTTTGTTCCACATGGAAAAAATCTGTATTAATATATATATATATATATATATATGATTTTATGTATGTCGCATTTGCAACTACATGTGCCATATATGCTCCATATATATGCATATATGCTCCATATATATGCATATATGCCCGCATATATGTGCTATATATCCTTCATATATACGCATATATGCATATATATGTGTTATATATGCAGCACATATACACATATATGTGTAAAATAAGACAACAGACAGTTTTATGTATCTCACATATATGCGAAGCCTATGTCTGACCCTAAATTTTTATATAGGTTCTGTCCATTTGAGGTAGTTCATAGTCTGACATTACTGATGAGTGTAATTGATTACTCTTGTTCCATTGTAACTTCTTTTAAGAGGTTATAAATGTGTCATATGTGAAATTAAGGGAAAAAATACTGCACTTTGAGATTTGAATTCAAATGTAAAGTGTGTTACAAATCAAATGTATTATTATTATTATTATTATTATTATTATTATTATTATCATTATTATTATTATTATTATTATTATTATTATTATTATTATTATTATTATTATTATTATCATTATCATTATCATCATTATCATTATCATTATCATTATCATTATTATTATTATTATCATTATCATTATCATTATCATTATTATTATTATTATTATTATTATTATTATTATTATTATTATCATTATTATTATTATTATTATTATTATTATTACTGGTTAAAGCATGGTGAACTTTAACACAGTCATATAACATTTGGGGCTGTGGTCTCCAACTTCCAGGCTTAACAATGTCTTTGCTTATGCCAGTCAAAGCTGACGTTTACCCCACAAAACCACATTACCGTGAAGAGTTCAGCTGCGGTTTTAGGGTCACTGTGTGTTTTAGAAAATCAATGAACTATTTGATGTTGTCGGTCACAAAATGGCACAAATGTCTGTGACTGAAATCATTGGACTGGCACTGATACCTCATTCACAGAGTGGCTACTGGGCTGATTTACAGACAAATTTGGTTTTGTTTAGCAATATTTAAAGGTTTAAAGCAGTGTTGTTTTCATCTAAAACATGCAGACCCTCTTGTTGCTCTTGCACAGACAGTGGGGGGGTTGGGCTGTGCATGTAAAACTCTCAACCCTGACAGTCTGTAAAATGACCTACATATACTGTATTTATTCTAGTAGTTTGGACAATACACAGTAAATGGATATTGAGATCTTTACTGCATGCGACCAAGCTTTTGAATGAGATATAAACATGTCATTTAAAGCTCTAAACTCCTGCTGCACCCTTTTAACGGTATGTAACGGGTCGCAGGAACTGACAAAGCACACAACAGGACATGTACGTCGTGGGTCATGTAATCCCTGCCCTCTATGCTTGACCCCAACTCACACACACACATACATTGAGTGACCCATTCCCAGCAATTACAAAGTCCCAACCAGACTAATCCCCCCCCCCCACCACCACCACCACCATTCAACCTGAGCTGCTTTAATCTTAACAAAAGGGAGATAATAGACGGTGAAACGTGCGTCCGTTTATGTGAGATGTGTTTGGTTTTGCAATTCAACACACTATCCTCTTGATGTCTTACACCTTTTGGAGGGTGTGCACGCTTTGTTGTACGCTGCATTTATCAAAGCATCCAAACTCTAAGGTCTTTACGAGGATAGATTTCAGCACATGTTTGTATTAGAGTTCTTATGACTGTTGCCATGTGCAACGACAACAATTAGTGATGGATAGTGTTGTTGGTAGCAGATGGTTCTTTGGGATTTACTATGTTATGTAACCACAGAGGAGTCTTGGGAAATGAGGGGGGGGGGGGCACAAGATGACAGTCCTGACACATCATGGACAGCTTTTATCACACAGCACAGACCGAACACACAGCAGGAGGCAGTTTGAGAAAAATCATTGACCTGAAGTCCTGATGTCACAGCAGCTTCCTGTGCACAGAGGGGGGGGTGGGGGGGGCTTACAACACTGGGGTTTTACTATCAAATCATGTTTTTTTGTTTCAGAAAACAAGGGTTTAGTCTATAAAATGTTACATGTTACATATTACATGAAAGATTTATTTGAAAAGAAATGTGTATGTGTATGTGAATGTGGCTTTAGGGGTAAAATAAGATGAAACTGTCTTTTATGAATAATGCACGTGTGAAGTATAGTATGACAAACACAACAAACATGCTTTCAGAAAACTGATGAACTTGTCACTTATTCAATATTTCACAGTTTATTATTATTAATACTACTACTACTACTACTACTACTAATAATAATAATAATAATAATAATGTACATACCCCGCACTTCTGTACATACTCTAAATCACATTATTACCTCTGTCAAGGAGATTCTGTTTTTGCCAGAGTCTCTCTGCCTGTCTGCCTGCCTGTCTATCAGTCTCAAACTCAAAAATTTATGGACAGATTTTGATGAAATTTTCAGAATGATGTCGGGAGTGTCACAGGAACAAAAAACGATGAAATTTTGGTGCTGATCTGGAAGAGATCCTGGATTCTGGATCACTTTGAAATTTTACATACATGGAGACAAAATTTCAAAGTGATCCAGAATTCAGTATCTCTTCCGGATCACCACCAAAATGTAATCTTGGAATCCTGAAAATTTCATCAAAATCTGTCCATAGGTTTTATAGTTATCTTGCTAACTAACATACAGACAAACCGACAAACTCTGGCAAAAACATAAACTCTTTGGCCGACCTGTCTTCATTCAAAGGGGGGAGGTCTGCCTTGGCGGAGGTTTGCGCTCTTGTGCTTTTCTAGTTTTTTAATATATATATATATATATATATATATATATATATATATATATATATATATATATATATATATATATATATATATATATATATATATATATGTATATATATATATATACATATATATATATAAATCTCTATTTTATTTAGATATTACCAATATTACTGTATTGTACTATCCTGTATTTTTTGCACTGTCGTATATTTGTTTATACATGCATATACAGTATATGTATGTATGTGTGTGTGTGAGTGTATATATATATATATATATATATATATATATATATATATATATATATATATATATATATATATATATATATATATATATATATATATATATATATATATATATATATATATATATATTATGTGTATTGTGTATTCACATACTGACATGCACTTCTGGTTGGATGCTAACTGCATTTCGTCGCTCTATATTTGTAAACGGTCAATGACAATACAGTTGAATCTAATCTTAAAGCATACATAATATTTTCCACGCCTACTTTATCTTACTTTTTCTTTGTTATCGGAGCTTTTATTCATACAGAAGGTCCTCAGCAGCTTCTTAGTCTGACCATTAAATCGTTAAAGACACATACTTTTATTACAGTGGCCCCAAATGCTATAAGGAGGAGGTGGGTGGGTGCAGTGTTGGGCAAAAGAACAACACGTTAAGTCTATAAAAAGTCTTCAATAAAACAAAAACAAAACTAACATTTACAAGTTAAAGGTGCTATAGGAAGTGTTTTACTGTGCTGCTGGTGCACGTTTTAAAAGGAGTGCGTTTTCCAACCGTGAGCCTGTGTTTACGAGGGTCTGTGGTGGCTCTTTGTTCGCAGTTCTTTCATTCACAGCGACATTTTATCATGAGAACTCCTGTTTTATGGCTGCAAGAGGGTCTGGAAACAGCAGGAACACACATACACGAGGACAATGCTTTTGTCACTTGCCTTTGGAATGTAGCAAGCCATTACTATGTAAATGAGCAAACATCTACCCGTTACTGCACTACATATGTTTACGTAAGTTAAGATAAAGGATATGGCAAAGTTCATAGGAAACATCCAGTTACATTTTTAACGTCTTGAATATGGTCTGATCTTACATTTTTATTATTTTACATATATTATTTTATTATTTTATTTATTATTTATTTATGTCACCCCATGTATTTAAGATCCTCATTCTAACCGTGGGGTCTGTGGAGGTCCCTCTTATTCTTAATCTTTTCTACAGATGAATGCAGTTCAGTAGCAGTTTAGGAATGAAATGTTTAATATCCACTTGATCCCGAAAATGCAATCAGATTCATAATCACATTCAGGCAGCTCCAACAAGCTGGACACTTGTTTCACATCCAAAAGTGACACTCTATCTGCATTCAGAAATACAATTTACAATGAAATGTAAAGAATATATTAGCATCTATTCAAGCAATGACCTTCAGAATTATTATTGCGAACACTTTTCTGAGAGTATAACATTGAAAAATGTTATATCATGCTTAAAATACAATCTGCACGCTTTACTTTCTACTTGTGCTCAAGTGTCTTTTTTTCTGTTTAGCTGCTTTTTGTGTAGTATTGATATTATAGTTTCACTTTATTTGCTTTTTTTTTTCATTAACTTTATTAATTCATTCTCACTTTAATCAACCACATGCTTGAGATATATCCCCTGGTGGGCTTTAACTTTTTTTCTTTTTTTTTCTTTTTTTTAAAATATCGGTCAAAATACAAATCAAGGCAAGTAAAACACATTTTCACACATGATAAATACACTGCTTGACCGAAAAAGTGTAGGGCTGAAGTTGAAGCTTATTTAGGCCACTATTACCAGTACCTCACCGCTATGTTAAACAAGAAAAAACAAACAAATATAACAACAACAACAACAACAACAACAAAGCCCACAATGCAAAAATCTAACCCAAAAACTTGACTAACAATCTTCAAATATACTAATGTTTTGTGATTTCTTACATTAAAACTGAGCTGCCATCATTGGCCTGTATGTATGTGTGTGTGTGTGTGTGTGTGTGTGTGTGTGTGTGTGTGTGTTTGTGTGTTCCAACCTGCGCACAGATCAACTACACATGTCAGATAGTCAACAAATGACGTGTGTACGTTCCATACATGACCTGTGTCAACTGGAGAACTTCAGCCAAATTCTATGTCTGCACATTTAGTTTTTGACGTTCAGACCTAAGAAATTACGGGAGATTACCACGAGAAATTACAAAACGGGAGGGGGGCGGGAGATGGGTCTGAAATACGGGAAAAACGGGAGCGTTGTCAACTATGACTTACAGAAAGACACAGTTAAAATACATACAACACGCCCCAAAAAAAACACCCCAAAAACAAAAAAAAATAAAACATTTAAAGCAGATTAAGAAAAGTTATGGAACTAACCTAAAGAACTGTCAGTATGGACTTACAGTAAAAGCGACTAAAGTAATCAACTCCATTAGTTTCCAGGCTTTCTGTAATTGATTCCATACATGAGGTGCAGAAAAACCAAAAAGTCTTTTGACCCATTTCTGTCCCGGCAAATGGAACAGATGGCAAAAAAAAAAAAATCATTATTTATACAGAGAGAATAAGTGATGACGCAGCACATAGCCATAGCCAACACATGTTTATTCAGATTCTTCACCATCTCTGATCCACTGACACATGCCAGAGATATTTGGCAGGACTCTACCTGGATTCAATTAAAGCGATTAGAATTCACAATCCATGCTTTAGGTCAAATCCGCCTCTTGAAAATGTCACCAGATAGGCCCAACTGTTCCTGCTTTTGTTATCTCTGTGAAAAATGCATTATTTCTGCGTTGTGGTAGATGAGGAAAGCGCTTGTCATTCACACATTTGTGCTTTAAAAAAAAAATAAAAAATCAAGCGCTCTCTGTACAAGGGCCTCTAACCCGATGGATCCAAAGGATGCTGGGATAGCCTCCAGCCTCATGCTCTCTTACACATAATCAATGTTTACAGAAAATGGATGGATGGAGCAGTTCACAGCCCTTGATAGTGGGTGGTGGCTATAACAGGAGAACACTGTTACAGTACTTTATCTAAGAGAGAAACATATATGGAGTCGTAAGCTGTGGAAACTAAGGAGCACTTTGGCTCTATTCGCTCTTTTGTCCTCCACGATTAAAGCCTTTTATTAAGCTCAACTTAACATTTTAATAACATTATTAGTCACAAGTTCTTTCTATGCTGCAACGTTTAGATCAAGGGTCTCAAACATGTGGCCTAGGGACCAAATGCGGCCCCCCCAAAAGGTTCCAAGGCGACCCGTGGGATGAATGTGCAAAGTGCAAATATTCCACAGTTAAGGTTTGCAGAACAGATTTTTAGTTCAGGTTCCACATAAAGACCAATATGATGTACAGTCAAATTATAGTAGAATAACCTACAAGAAAGAATGACTCCATATTTTCTTCTCATTTTGATGTGAAAATAATTTACATTATGCCTTTAAATAATGACAACGTTAAATTTCTGTCTTTGTTATAGTGCAAAAAATAACATTAAATTAGGAAAATATTTAAATTTACGAACTATCCTATCAGAATAAAATGAAATAAACCTGAACAAATATGAACAAACTGAAATCTCTAAAGAAAATTAAGCACAATTTTAACAATTTAGCGTCTTTGTAGTAGATCTGATCCATAATGTACGTGTGTAAATGATAAACTGAGGCACAATATTGTTAGAATTGCACATATTTTTCTTGATATACTTCAGTTTTTTCAGGATATTCACAACTTTCTTGTTGGATAGTAAGTATTTTCATAAGGTAATTGGGTTTGTTTTCACCAAAACAAAGACAAAAATTTGGAAATGTCTTTTTTTTTCAGTTATTATGCTATTATTTTATTGGTCTGGCCCACTTGAGATCAAATTGGGCTGAGTGTGACCCCCTGAAAGTCATGAGTTTGAGACCCCTGGTTTAGATAATTAACAACTTAGGGATATATAAGGCATTTATTTGCGGCAGGGAAAATACATTTCATAAGGTTTTTCTTCCTATTTAAAGAAAAACACAGAGGAATAAAGGACAAAACTGGGCCAGAAAACATGCAAAAAAAAAACAACAACTGACAACCCATCTAGAACACTATAATGAAAGCTCACTTTGAAATACAGTTTTTGTTTTTCACAAAATTGTTTTATCACAGCTGTTTGTGCTGTCCAATCCGATCCAATAAAAATGAAGCGGAATAAAAAAAAAACAAAAAACAAATAAAACTGAACAGCTTAACCCCTGTCTTTGTAGTCTCATACCATCCTAATGTTCTCACAAGCCTGAGGAGGAATATAATTACAGTAGCAACAACAGTGGAGGCTTCATGAGGGTGTCAATGAACTATTCTGTTTCTTCTACTTTTAGCTAGCATATATGCATTGTCTCGTGTTTTAGCTCCTCCTTTCACTTTCAATTGAAGCTCACAAAGCCTGATGAGGACCACTTGACACCAAACAAACAAACAAACAGTCCCATGTACGCCGAGATTCTTTGTCTGTGTGTGCCTTTGTGCTTTTAACAGCCTGTGAAACAAGATGTAAGTAAATAAGTGGAATGTGAGACTCAACCAGAGACAGCTTCCAAACTCTGAGGCAAGTTTTTTTTTTTTTTTTTCTGCAGTTTTGATGAAGCTTCTCGAGGTTGTTACAATCCCTTCTTTTCACCGTATTTAAATCATTAGCCACACTGGGCTTAATCAAAGAGATCAATAGTCCGTAGTAGGGGTGTGACGAGATCTTACGAGATATAATTTGGCGAGATTTCTCGTCGGGTTAAAATTCGGTCTCGCGAGACTATTGACGACGCCCCCGGTCACTTTCAAATGGTTTGTTTGGCAGCATTTTGGTTTCCCAGCAGAAATGACAAATGGCAAGAGAGTGACTGATAAGACACAGACAATATACAGACTGTGGCGCTACGACATTAAGCGCTCCGTCATCTGCTGCCTCTCTCTCTCTCTTTCTCTCTCTCTCTCTCTCTCTCCCTCCATCTCTCTGTTTCTATACTCCCGTGACAAACTGTTTAAACTGTACATTATTTGGACCTCACTACCCAGCCGTTTCCTCGTGTTATGGGCGCCAGTCGTGCACCCCCAGACGCAAACAATGCCGTACATCGCAGCTAATACGAGCACAACGCACACAACACTGACAAATACATTCACACAAAAAAGTTTGCCTCAGGAGCGCTACCTGGACTAAGTAATAATTAGAGTTTCCAAATTCCAAGGCACTCTCTTATATGTGAAAAATTAAAAAGCCTTTATTACATTGGCTTAGTTACAAAAACCTATAAAAGACTCCAAGGCGTTTGGGCATCCAAGCCTTCGTCAGGGAATCAAACATAACACATAAGCAGGAAGAGGTGTTTTTAAAAAAGTGTAAACCAATCAGAAACCTCCACATTCACACCTCAACTTCCACAGTCAAGCAGCAGATTTGATTTTGAAAAAAGGAGAAATATATCACTGTATTTATTTTATTTCTTTTTATTCATTTTATTTCATAGTTTCAATTTGTAGAGGAAGAAGTGACATACTTACATATATTCCAAATACATTTCAGGTTATTCAAATTGTTGGAATCAGGCTAGTTAGTTAGTTATTCCCTTTATTTTTAACACTAAAACAAAGAAGAAAATTTGCGGGGGTTTTTTTCATAATTTTTTATTATGATTATGGTCTGATCCATTTTAGATTGAAGTTATGTACAATAATTTTAACTTCTTTACTTATTAAAATCTTTTGTTTAATTCTTAAATTTCACAAATTCATCCCAGGGGCCAGATTGGACCCATAGGTGGGCTGAATTTGGCCCCCGGGCCGCATGTTTGACACCTCTGGTCTAAAAAGTAAGTTCTTTATATCTCCCTTAAAAGTTACTCTTTAGGTGATGATGCCTTATTTTAAGTGTGATGACATATTTTTACTAGAATTAATAGAAAATACCCTTTGGTAAGTTGTAATTTTTTTTTCAGTGTAGTCTTTATGGGGCTGCTGGAAACCATTCCATTATCAACCTTCCACACTGGTCTAAAAAACTCACATAGAACACAATGATTTTTTGTGTGTGTGTTCTTAATGTGACTGACTGGTTGCACTTAAAAAAGAAAATCTATTAATGTAGCTTGCAGTCAATAGTAAGAGTTGTTTTAGTATCAAATGGGACTCTGGACACCCTGAGGGTAACTACCCAAATGGGGAGCTCCCCAGAGACGTTCATACCTTCAAGGGTTTAGTAATGCCGAGGTGACGTAAGAGCCACATGGAGGTTGGCATGAAGGATTAATTAATAAAATAAATAAAATATGATGTCATGATGAAATATTTATATAATAATCCTTGGACCATTTCTCCAAGCTTTGCTCCATTATTCAAGGCTCATATAAAGAGCAGTTGTTTACACTGTTTCCACATTATTTATAAATGGTGGTTTCCATCACTGCTCTCCACATACAACGACATCTGAACCAGACTCGTGACATTCCTGGGTGCTCAGGTTCAGTATGTGCTTGGTTTGTTCACTTCAGTTGTGCAGTGAAAACACTCTTTAATAATCAGACGCTACCATGACAAAGCGTATGTTCAGACCACACGTTCCAACATCTCCTCTTCGCTACTCGTTTTTCGCTCGTCCATTTCTATTTTCAACAAAGTCTCGCCGACCAAGGCTTGCTTACCTCAGGTTAGCCACCCAAAGCTAATTAGATAGCTAGCGAGATGCTGTAGGATTAAACAAAAATCTGATTTCAGTCAAAACGGTCTTCGTCTTTCTGAACCTGCTTTGATGACTAGCGATCTACTGGATCTGCAAACAGCTGTAATTGGAGGAACTGTCAAGCCAACCAAGAGGAAGGCTGAAGTTGTCTTCAAACAACAATTTAGCAGCTCTCTTCCAGACAGATGCAGCTGAACACCTGTCAGAGGAAAACTGTTCATCTGATGCGAATGCTTTCTGCACTGTGTTAAAAGCTGCTGTTTTTCACATGCATGCCAATTTAGTATGTGCTGTTGCCTGCAGTTATGGACAAGGAGGTGATAGCTAACTGTTCTGCCTGTCTTATATCACAAACCAGGCAGACACTGTATTAAAACACTGACTCCCTGTCCCATCTATATGATTATACACAGTCAAAGTGATGGGGGGGGGGGGGGGGGTTGTTTCTGTTTGAATCAGCACATTCTCTGGGAAAATGTAGACAGGAAATGAGATTTCCATGGAAATAATGATCAAAACACACATACACGCATTTACTACAGCCACACCGGTGCTTCTTAATCCCCTTAATGTACCTCAATATGCATTGGGACTCTCAACAATCAGTGTTATCATCTCCTAAACACACACACACACATGCATGCAGACCACAAAGACCACTGTCAGGGCAGTTGTCGGACGTCAACGTAAATTAGCATACAGAGCAGTTTCAGGGCTTCATTAGCATCCAGAGCTTCTATAATTAAATGTGTGTGCTCTGTCAGATGTCATCATGTACTGGCTGTTTTTAATACTCGCTGCTTTAAAAAGACGACCAACTCCAACTGGTGTTTGACAACATTAATTGCAGTGTTTTGGGATTTGTGGTTGTTAAACAGAACACTCAAAACAGACAAGACACCTTCAGTACTAATTTGATTCACTCATCCTCTGTCCGAATAAAGGAAAAACTCCAAAATGATCTATTGGTTTTCATTTGGATTGACTGCATCTCCTATTATATTTTGGTTATCAAGTGCTTCATAATCTTACAAAAAACATAATCAGCAATCACTGCATCCTCTATGACGATAAAAAGAACACTGTAATGAAAGAAAACAGTGTTGAAGAACTAAAGTACAAAGCCACGCATAATCACACGCTAATGAAAGCTTTAAAATGATCCCATATTTAACAGATTGAAGATGTAAGCCCTCAACATGTCTCTGAACTCTTGTGAACAGGCACCAAAATAATCCCAGGTTTTTGTGAGGCATTTATCAGCTGTATTGTGTAACCCTCTTCCTCTCTCTGGTGCTTCTGTCGTCTGAAATCTGACAGTTTCTAGACTTCCAAGCTGTGATTGAGGACATCAGATCAACCTCCTACATCATCTCTTCCTGTTTTCATTATTTAAAAAAATGACACGATCTTAATCACATGTAAGAACTATCCATTCTTTCTAATATTATATTAATAAAATGTTCCATTGTTGGTGTGTTCGGCGTCTTCTACAGAGTACAGTAAATGAAAGTTAACCATCAAACAGTTCCAACAAAGGCAGAACTACTACTGACTTGGGTTCAGAAATGAAACTTATAATGTAATTATAGATAAAGATCTGGAGGAAATTAAAAGACCACTCCAAATTTCCAGTCCTGAACCTCATTTAAAACCTTTGAAATGTGATCAAGAGGAAACTGGATGAAAGCTGTAATTGAAAATCAAGGTTATCCACTAATTTTGATTTCTCAACCTTTATGTAAAAAAAAAATAAATAAATAAAAAAATTTGGAGGTTGTTTTAAAAAATTAATATGATGGTGGGTTGTCTTTTTTTAAGATCCATAAACATTAAGACAAAGGTTACTTTTTGCAAATGAAAATCTGGTTTACATGTCATCAGTAATAACAGATGCAGGCTTCAGTTTTTGTTGTTTTTTTTTTTCCATCTGCCACAGCCACCTCTTTTTATCCATGTAGTTTTTGGGTTTTTTTAGAACTGCTTAAATACTGTTTTTATTCTGCTTGTTAAGCGCCTTGAGAGTTTTGAAAGGCGCTGATAAATAAAATGTATTATTTTTATTATTATTATAGTTTAATAAACATATTAAACTTGTGTCCGAGCACTAATTTCAAATGCCACACTTGAATTTGTTGTTTTATTCAGGCTTTTCTGGTCATCTCAGGAGTATTGCTAAACTTAGATCCATCCTGAGTTTCAACAATACAGAGGATTACATGCTTTTATCTCTTCTTGCCTTAACTGCTGCAGTGCCCCGCTTGTTTGCCGTAACCAAAAAGAGAACGCCTCCAGTGTGGTGAGAGTGCTGAAGCAAGAGTTTTACCTATAACAAAGACAGAGAGAGAGGGCAAATAACCTACTCTCTTCACTGATGGCTTTACTTATCTTGGTCTTTTTTCAGTGATTATGTGCAAATGTTTCCCTGTTCTAGCCCCAGGGTTATCTCTCTGAACTTCTGAATGACCACATACTGCATGACTGACCTGGCTTTGTCCAGGTTAAAGACTAAAGGTTAAAGAGCATCATGCTTCTGTGGCTTTAGAACAAGGGTCTCAAACTCATTTTCTTTCAAGGACCACATTTAGCTCAATTTGATTTCCAGTGGGTCCCACTAGTAAAATAATAGAATATCATGGAAATAATAATTAAAAACTTTTGTCTTTGATTTTGTGCAAAACACCCCCATTAAATTGTGAAAATATTTTTATTTTGCAACTTTTCCAAACAAAAAAGATGGGAATAACAAAAAAAAAAAAAACTCAAATTTCGAAGGAAAAATAAATGCAATTTAACAATGTTTTATTTCAACGTTTATTTTTTTACATGAAGAAGCAAAAACTTGTTCAAATTGTACTGAATTTTCTTTAGATATTTCATATTGTTCATACTTGTTCAGGTTTTCATTTTACTTTTTAAAACTAAAACAAAGATTACAATTTGAAGTTTGAAATGTTTTTCACATCAAACCAAGAAGAAAATATGGATTTTTTTTTTTTATGTTATTTGACTTAAGATAATATTGGTTTGTATGTGAAACCTGAACTAAAATAAGTTCCACAGCCTTGACTGTGGAATTATTGACCTTTGTAACTTCATCCCAGGGGCCGCATTGGAACCTTTGGCCGACCGCATTTGGCCCCCGGGCCACATGTTTGAGACCCATGGTTTAGAAAAATAAAATCTGTAAAGTGTGATATATCATATTCTATCCTATAAATAACCCATATTTATTTCATGTCATATGCATTTGTCATATATAAAAAAGTGTAATTATCCTTGTGTCCAAAGCAAAGATTTTTGTTATTGTAATATTTCTCTACCTTTGGAGTCATTTTACATATTTTTTTTTTTATATTCTTGAATGACTCCTTTGTAAAATTAGGTAATTACAAGATAGGAATATAAGGCAAAATGTTGAAAAAAAAACAACAAACTTCACAAGTCTTCAGTCTTAGGGAGACCTCTGTCTGCATGAACTCAAACCACAGTTCAACAATATTTTATTCAATAACATTATACACCATTTATATACAATTGTAGTCAATTACAAGAGCAAAAATAATTATTTTTGTCAATTTAAATAAAAGCAGCAATCATTACCTATGATAAAGACCACAATTATATTTTTCAATTATGAAACATGCTTCATTTACATTTTTCCTTGAGCAAGAAAGCATTTCACAGGAGGCACTGACCTACAGTATACTTTATAAATTAGGAACTTTTCACTGTTCAAAAAGAACAAACTTGATAAATTAAATTACTTCATTGTGCTCCACAGAGCAATCACATGTCAGTAATAATTGTTGTTTTGTGACTGAGAGACACGTTGCCCCTAAACCAATCATCGTTTGCTGTCTTTGACAATATGCATGATTTCATCAACAAGGTGGTGCTACCGAGCCACTTCCGGAGACGTGAAAAAAAGATACGAATTGACCTGTAATCTACAAGTCTGACACTTCTTAGGTACCATGCAGAGGAGATTAAAAAAATATGGCAGTTGTCAGATGGTGATTAAACAGTGAACATATCTGGTGGAGCAGACTTTTACTTCCTGTCTGACCATGGAGCTTATGGTGAAAGCATGCCTCAGTCACCAACCATAAAATCCAACAAGCACCACCAGTGACAAGGTATGATTAGTCACATTTAAAGTTAGGGTTAGGACCACCCTGGGATTTGTTTCCTGTCTGAGAAACAAGTGTTGCCTTGAAGCCTAAACCCACTGAAACAAAGACACCTATTGTACTTCTAAGAGTTGACTATTATGGCCACAAACAATACATCCTGGTACTTGCAGGCACTATGGGAGAAGCAATCTATGTCAGTGTCAATGTCACCCAAGAGACTGTGCTCTTTAACGCTCTAAAACAGACCACCAGCACTGTCTGAATGTCATCACATCAAGCATGAAAACTGAATTCAAGTAGCAAAACCTCGACTGAAGACTCGTAAAAACAACATATGTTTTTTTTTTTCCTACATTTAATTTCACTTTGTAGAACTGGTTTGCACTGGTCACTGCGAGCCAGCATGGTGTACTGGTAAAAGAGGATTAAAGCAACAGCATAACCCAATTCTCCTGGTTTTGAAATTAAATAAAATACTACTCAGAGGATTTGAATCATGATTAATTTATGAGTCTTTAGTCAGGCTAATGGATAGAATAAACTCATTATGTAGCCTACCTACTAACCAGCAGTCGACTTTTGGCTTTCACTCTGTGAAAAATTCAAGTGCCCAGTTTGCTGTGGATGGCCTGTTCAGCTGTATGGAGGTCACATCTGAGTCAGTGAGCAATATCTAATGTGATGACTGACTCAGACCACGTAATAGGGGTGATTGATGCCGGTGTTAAGTAGATTTCTGAAGCCCATGCATGTATGTCGGGAAATCCCAGTTTTCTACACGTGACAATGCACTTAAAAGGGCAACATCGAGTGCAAAGATTAAACAAAGAAGTTGTAAAAATATGTATTAGTGGATATGCACAGCAATAATCAGTGTTTTTTTTTTGTGTGGTTTTATTACTAATGAACGAGTCTTATACAAACAGTTACAGAAATCCTGCTTCAGCCCAACCTGGACAATTCATTAGTATCTCACCACAGCGAGTCTGGTGTTGACTAAATGCTGCTTTTAGTGGCTGCTTAGAGTAAGAAACATGAACAGCCATACCCAAAACAAGCAGCCACTGAAACTGCCCAATGTAAAATAATGAACAGCAGCATCCAACAACAGCAACAGCTATTGCAATTCAACACAGATGAACAGCAATAAATGGGAACTGTCTACAACTACATGCAGATTCTGACTTTTAGATGCACTAGTTTCTTGATGGAGAGCGGCCAAGATGGAGTCAGGGGGAAAAAAGAGAGAGAGAGAGAGAGAAAAGAGAGATAGGGAGGGAGTGAGGTCTAGTTAAGAAAGACAAGAAAATCAGTCGGAACGCATCAGCATCACTCTATATGGTCCTACAGTGTCTCTAAAGGTCTCTCTGCCCTTCTCTCACTTTCACTGTCTGACTGAAGCAGAACAATTACTGGATTTATTTTTCATTCATTTTTTTTTTTCCACAGAAGGAGTTCTAACATTTCATCCTCAAAAACAGATGTAACATATCAAACATCAGCTATTTAATATGCACACTATCTCACATGCATAAAAACGTAAAAAACAAACAAACCCACAAACATTTAAATAAAAAAGTCTGAAAAAATTAAATAAAATAAAAGTTAATTGTGAATATATTTCCCTCATTGCAGTTTAATGAACAGCAGGTATCCTCTGAAAGCTCCGTTGTGCCACACTGTCCAAATATCAGGTCCAGCTATATTAACACATCATATTAATAATAATAATAATAAAATAATAATAATAATCTCACTCACTCATTTTGCTAAAACATCCAGTATAACAACTTTAAAAAATATAACTTTACATAGAAAACCATAAAACGGAGTGACGCTGCGGTGCGCGAGACTCCATCCTCCTCTATGAACGGAATATAAAGCACCAATAAGGAGTGACAAAAACGAATAAAACGACAAAAACAACTGCCACTTTCTACTTGTTTTGTCAGACGCGGACAGTTTTCCTTCAAATAAAGTATTTCTACCAGCTTTTTTTCCCCCCCTCATTAACAACCAGTCAAACTCGGTGCTCGCGTGCCATCCTTCAACACCGTGCCAGTTTCAGGTGACTAAATCCAAACTATATACGCAGTCAATAAAACACCTTCTAAACCATTAACACTGCTCACAACACACTTTTAGGCTCACGCGGAGAGATGGGGGTGAATTTAAGGTGGTATGGGGGGGGTAGTAGGAGCCACTTACCGATGCCTCGCGGATGGAGCTTTAAAGCGGACAACCAATGGTGAATCCGGCGGAGACGCACTGCCGCTCTCTCCGCCCGTCTGTCCCCGGCTCTCCCGTGCTCTCTCTGCCTCTGCCTCGCTCCTCTCTCTCTCTCTCTCTCTCTCTCTGTCCTCATGAGCTTCTACCTCTCTCTACCACCCCTTCTACCCACCCTCTCTCACCAAATCAACAATTTGAGGAGTTGAAATGGCTGCTGATTGGTCATTACTGTGCCGTCGGCGATTAAAAAAAAAAAAAAAAAAAAGAAGGAAAAAAAGGACACGTGCGCGCGCCCACACGCACATACACGCACGCCCCCCTCCACTCGGCTCCACCCAACAAGCACATTTCAATCAGCCGTTATTTAAAGCCAATTTACTGCTTTTTTTTTTTTTTTTTTTTTTTAAAGAAGAATACTGGGTTATTTCTGAACCTTTCAACAGAAAGAATACTGGAAATGGAGCATATGTTGTTGCTGATTATGGTTCAATAACCCAAACTAAGAATATAAAAGCCATATGGATTTTTAACATATGAAAGTTGCAGGTGGAAGTTTCAGCCCCCCCCCAACCCCCCACCCCACCCCTCATAAGTAGCCCTCTATAGTGTTTCCCTCAGCAGTGACTGACAGGCGTTATGTTGATAAACCATATTATGAACAGGAGGGGAAGTCCCACTGAATCAATACTATGTATCTATCAGTCACTGAACAAAGGAAAACTCAGTTTACACACATCTGTTTTATGGTGGCAAAATTTCTTTCAACTTCCAAATGAAACTCAGATGGTTACTGTATATTTTCAGTCAATCAAAAGAACATTAGTCTACATGCACATCTAAGCTGAGCTATTGGCAATAACAGAGCTAAAGATTTAACTGGAGTTTCTGAGAAATCTGAGTGTACATGAACAGCAAGAGAATCCAATTATTGAATGAGGTACATATGACTCAGAGATGCTGGGTGGCGCTACACGTCTTTTCACCTGAAGTGAGGAGTAAAAAAGTACAAGTACTATGTAACTGTACTTAAGTAGACTGAAAACTTTTTATTTTTGTCATGAAGTGAGCGGGCGTCTGCGGCCAAAAAAAACGACTGGTTTATTTGACTTTCATCTTGAAGCACAAAACCAACAATTGAATTATCCCGCATTTTCCTTTCATTTTAATTTATTTAAATTTCACTTGACAAACAGACATTCAAAGTCAACAGAAACGAAAAAACTGACTAAAAACAAACATTATTCACATTCTCGCACGGGATGGTTTTAATTTAAGAAACTGATTTGCGCATGCACGCACATATCAAAGATAAAAGGTGAGTTTTCATTCTTCGGTTATGGCTTTTACCACCTCCAACCTTAGATGTTCCCCAGGCAACCCCTTAAATTTTATGTTGTTTCCAGTGCAGAATTTTCGCACATTTTGAGCTGAAAATCCTCTCCCGTCTCTGGTTTCCACTGAAACGCACATAGAGATTTCCAACGATGACAGACCTTGTTTCGCACATTCTAAAACAATTTCCGAGGACGGCTCCAAAGACATAATTCTCGGTTGTTATTCCCACATTATTCGTGCTTTATTACAGTCTGAATGGCAGCTTCTGGTGCGAGAATATGAATATTGCTTGTTTTTGGTCCTTATCTCTACAATCTAATACATTGGCATTTTTGGCTCTTTACTCCAAACACATGTGATTATATCAAATCATTTTAATCATTGTAGAACGGCATCATGTATAAAAACAGAATGCTTTAAAGGAGTCATTCCATGGTTATTTCATTAATATTAATATGTTCTCCATTGTTATAAGAATGCATTGTGTGTTGGTTCAATTAAAACAAAAAAAACATCCAAATTGCTTTTGTTTCCAGCTGTTTTTTCACGATAGAAAAATGACTGAAGGTCAAACAACAGAGTTTCCCAGTACTTCCTCATACACGTCCATGCTGCGGTAATGAGGCGTCTCTGATTGGCTCAGAATGCATGAAGGAAAACTCCCCCCTCCCCTCTCACTCTCTGTATGTGTTTACCTTTACCAGAGTTACATCCAGCTAGGTTTTGTGCCATCGCTTGTTCTGAAAATGTGCAGGGGAAAAAAAAAAACACATGGTTTTATTTCCACAGAGAGCACATGAACCAGTTTGATCCATCATTTTTTACAAGTCTGTGCAGCAGCTACTGTGGCGCCGTCTTTTCTTGTAGATGCTAATGCTAATGCTACTTCAGATTCGCTGCCGGGGACGGGTTTAACCCCACGTGGGTGACGCTAAAGTCCATCTGACATCAGATGGACCGTCTTTTTCTGGGTCCCTCGTTCCTCTCATTGTTTTCTGTGAATGCGGTATGCAGCCAGTGGAGGTGACAAACCACTTTCAAAGGCAGCATGTGTTGGTAAGTCAGGGTGACCAATCACATTCCAAAAGGAGCGTGGAAAAGTGGTTTTCAGCTAAATGACACCTTTATGGAAAAATCCACAAGAAAGTGTTTTCTGACAGAAAAAACAGGAACTATTTTTATATTTTGCATAACTGGTTTAGAAGGTTAAATACAACAAGAAAAACAAAGTAATAATAATAATTTTCATACATTTTTCGAAACAAAAAAGGATGAAATGTAAAAGTGAACATTGTCAGTTGATGAGTGGTGGTGGTGGGGTGGGGGGGGGGGGGGTTCCCGGGGAAGTGATGTGGAACTTTGGGCCCAGGTGCTCATTGTCATTATGAAAGTTAATCAAACACTATAACCACACATTAACCACCATTCCTCACCTTACTTTCAACATTGGCTTTGGATTTTATTATCTTCGCTGCTCAAGGTTAAAAAGCAGAAGGAACAGAACAAAAAGAGCACAAAAATATCAGAATGTTAATATAAAATTGAAGGCTCAAGTAAAAGAAGAAGAGACCAACTCAAAATGGAAAGTCCACAAAAGGTCAGGAGGCTGCAGTCTCCACAGACCCCCCCCCAAAGGCTCTCGTCCCTTAACACTCAACTGATGACTCACAGCTTTAGTCGGCACATTTCAGCCAAAGATGCCAAGACTGAAAGTGCAGACCGTGTTCCAGAAGCTCTTAACTGTATCATGGACAGAAAACTAAGATGGATGATGTGACACTGTCTCATGGTGCGATAAAAAAATAAGACAAAATATTATAAGAGAAGCGCTTTCATCCATCCATCTGTCCGTTCGTCCATCAATCCAACTGGCCGTCACCCCACACTGTAAACCCGAATAAGTTAGCAGAACTCAAAACATTTAAGGCAATCGATTTCCTTAATTATTTTAAGTTGATCAACGTAAAGAATACAATTTTCCAGAACTTCAAATTTAGATGTTTATTAAGTATTCTTAAATTAAAACTTTACTTATTAACTTAGTATTGTAAGGTTCTGTCAGTCCTACTGGGAGACTAAGTCAGAGTTCAGTGTCTTTGCCCAAGGACACTTGGACACTTGGACAGACAGAAGTGGGACGCTAACCTCTGACCCTTCAGTCATTGGTCGACCCGCTCTACCAACTGAACCACAGTCGCCCCTGAATAAAATTACTGTGTTTTGTGATTGCAATTTTTTTGGTGTGATAGATATTGGTTGTTATTTGGAGTGATTTGAAACTGTATTTCATTGTCTACTACATCAGTTAAGTTTATTTTTTTCAATCATCCTTATTTAAAACAATAGAAATAACAGTACAAAGTTATTCTCAGCATTTAATGACTTAATTCCACTAAGTTGAACCTCATCTATGTTTTTAAGTTATGTTCACATATATATATATATATATATATATATACAATAGATCTGCTTCATAAAAAAATATTAGTTGGAAATACTTAAAAAAAAAAGAACATGTTACCACAACCTAATACATTTGAGTTAGTAGTACTATTTCTGAAACTTTTAGTATTCACAACTGAATATATTTAATTATTCTGAACATTCGGGTTGACAGTGCACCCATTCATCCGCATGTTGGTATGTCCATCCATCCATCCATCCATCCATCCATCCATCCATCCATCCATCCATCCATCCATCCATCCATCCATCCATCCATCCATCCATCCATCCATCCATCCATCCAGGCACTGGTTGGTCCATATAACTGACAATCATCCATTTCATTCCACCCATTTGGAACAGACCTACAGTATTATCGTGATTTTCCATTATGGTCTTAATTTTCCAAACTGTAAAACCACAGCCAAAAAGCCCCCCCGCTTGAATGACTCAATAAGCTTGAAGGTTTTTACTGAAATTTGGGCTAATGATGCAAAAATTATTATCTACTGAAGCTTTCATTTGTATGTAGCAAAGTTGTAAGGGATTGGGCCCCTATTGTTGCGCATGTCCACTGTGTATAATTTCTCACTGGTGAAATAGAATTTTCCTGAAGCCCACTGAGGCAATTTTTTCACTTGAGTGACTTTGGTATTTTGGTGGTTCAGTGTGTGACTCGTACAATGCCGGTCCACCAGCCAATAACATTGGGAGGCCAAAAAAAGAGAAGTTTTGCAAATATAGCAAAAAATAAAGCAACTGGCGTGCAAATCCCCCAGTTTTTAACATCTGCAGGCTTTCTACACATGAGTTCCTCAGTTAACCGTTCATAGGGCACTCAGTGATCGACTCCAAAATGACAAATTTGATGTTTAATGTGTTATGAGACAACAGCCTTCTTCCTCGTGACATAAAACATCTGAGCAGCAGTTTCCTGACAAGTAAATACATTCAATAAAAGGGATTAAATGCAGAACTAAAGCAGATTTCTAGTATGATTGTGTTTAAGAAGTAGCATAAAGAAATGATTTTCCAGATGTATGATGATGGATAAACTCCATAAGATGTTAGTTACACTGTAAAAAAAGTTAGTAAATTTTACAATGAAAAACTGCAAATCTGTAACCTCAACAAATGGTTTGATGCTGTTTATGTGATATCACTGTGAAAAAAGTTTGTCATGAAAAACTGTATTTGTTTTAGTTTTTTGGATTTTCTCATGAAAAAAAAAAAAATTACCTTACTCTTATTTGTTTTTATTGAAAAATGCCATAATATGTTTTACATTCAATACTGTCATTTTTACATTTATTTCTT
This sequence comes from Siphamia tubifer, assembly GCA_020466265.1. NCBI lineage: Eukaryota > Metazoa > Chordata > Actinopteri > Kurtiformes > Apogonidae > Siphamia > Siphamia tubifer. The sequence goes on from CM035799.1 coordinate 13,340,616, forward strand.
GAAAATATTTTTTTTTATGAGACGCCAGTGCCCTGCGATGAACTGGTGTCTCATACAGGGTGTACCCCGCCTTCGCCCATTGTAGCTGGATTAGGCCTCTAGTGACCCCCGCGACCCTAGTGAGGATAAAGCGGGTCCAGATAATGAATGAATGAATGAATTTTTTTTTATAGTTGAATGCACTAGCATTAGCATTAGCATTAGCACTAGCAGCTGTAGTAAATGTACAGGAGTTGTTTCATCTGTTATACAGAAATTACACGCATATCATATCCGAACAGAGACGGGCGTACAATTACATACGCCAAAAACAGAAATGGACACGTCAGCATTCTATCACAGTACGACCTAGTGCCCATATCCAATCATATTTCGCCTTCTTTTGCATCTTTGAAAAAACAAGGATTTCCTCCTGATTACGTTCGTCTAAACGCGGATGAAAAACTGAAGACGAGACGCCACTTTAGTGTCTTCTGTTTTCATCGTCTCCATATAAACGTAGCCTAAGACAGTTTCGTTTCTCATGCTGAACTCTATTCCTTTCACAGGCAACACAGGACACACACCTGTGCACATGTCACCCTGAACCAGATCATAAATGAGTCAAAGTTTATTCAGCCCCCTGCCGTAGCGTGCATGCAAAAACATTTTGTGAATCATGCTCTTTAGGCCAACACAGTCACTGCATCACCCAAGATTTTAGCTGGATTCCTCTATGTTAAGCAGATGGTGGATTATCTTTTGGATGAATGGTTCACCCTCTCAGTAGATGTTCCAAATTTAGTGACTCAAAGCTAAGAAACATCACAATTCTACTAACACATCCTACTCAGACATTTAATGATGTTGTTCTTTTTTCCTTTAATTTGTCACTGGTCTATTTCTCCAGTGTCCAGTAGTGGCCAAAAATGAAAAGATGCACAATTCACAAGAGATTCAGATCCAAATTAATTTTAAGTCTCCATCCATCCTAATTATCTCAGCCCAGTTAGATGTTTAAAGTATCATTCATTCCACTCTGTCTAAACATGAGGTAGGAGCTGTTGAAGTGTTTGAAGGCAAAAACTTTGAAAACTACTGCTGACAATTTGACAAGATATTTCCTTTTTAGAGTTATAGTAAGACACCCATAATAAGTAAAAAAAAAGTTATATTTATCATAGAATTTTAGAATATTTTCTATGTATGTTCGACTAAAAAGTGGCACCAGATTACTTTACTTATATATGTATGTATGAAATATAAATATATATGTATAGAAAAAAGTATGTACTGTACAAGTTCCTGTTAAGCTTTACCATTTTTGAAGGGTTTTAAGGATCATGCAACTTTTAAGATAAAAAAAAAATCTGAATATATATATATATATATTTATTAATATTATCTCTTTTTCAACTCACTTGTGTTGTAGTTTTGTTAGATCATTTTATGGTGCAGTTTATCAATATACCTTATCCTCTATGAACTTGGACTGTTTGGAATTTTGTTGTCCACATGATCACACATACAAGTTACATAATATCATAATATAAATTTAGTTTTTTAAATGGATTTTCCCTGGTTTTATTTTGTAAATTGTCTACAGATTATTTTATTTTGTTATTATTGGTATGAATAAAACTGCACTTGATTTGAATTTTCATATGGAAACTAAGAAATTACCTTAGTTTTTTTCTTAAATACAAAAAATTGCTTTCCAAATCACACATATCACAATGAATTGTTGCTGTTCATACTTGTATGTGTTTTCTCATGTGTTCATATGTCCATTTTATATATTTTCTATGTGTATTATCTTATTATTGCTTTGTAGTTTACTTAGGGGTGTTGTAATTTAATTTCACCATGAGTGTAACTGTATATCCAGTCCAGTAGGACTTACTGTAGACCTTAGAAACCTACTGGTGTATGAGTGTGTGTGTGAATGGGTGAATGAGAGGCTAATGTAAAGCGCTTTGAGCACCATGAAGGTGGAAAAGCGCTATATAAGTGCAGTCCATTCCATTTATATCCACATATGACAATTAAAGACATTCAGTCTTGAATGTTTGTTAAATTGATAAAAGACATGAAAAGAGGTCTAAGACTTTTGACACCACCATATCTATAATAACCACATATATTATTTGGCAAAATGTACATATTTTTTTTGTCTTGTCACATCTGACTAAATAAACCTAATGATATCAATGAGGATGTTAAGACATTAAGTTCACAACACAGGAAAATAGTTACGTATAGTGTGTTTTAAAAATACCTTTTCAGGAAAGTGAATTTTTTTGATCTTGCTTATTAGATTTGACCTGTTCTAACACCTTAGAGGTCTCATGTCTTAGCCCATACTGCTCTGATTTCTCTTTTCTGAGTCAATTATAAGTGCATAAAAACACACAAAATCATTACAATATAGTTTAGATCAGTTTCACTCATACACTGATGCACAGCCCTATTACTGTACATACCTGCAATTACACAAAGTGCAGCCATTTATACAGGTTCTGAATGGTCAATAATGACTTTTTCATTTTAATTTAGAATTCTTGGTTTTACAGCACACATCTTGCCCCACATTTATAATGCAGGAATGGGTTTTTTTTGTGCACACACAGAGGGAAATTAAAATCTGGAAGCTAAGCCATCTAAACAATTGCAAAGGTGGAGGATTTTGGAGAGGCAAGTAATTATAAGGTTAGTAGAAGGGTAATTGAACATTTATATTTCCAAGTAATTGAAAAACTAAATTGTCTGTCATAACACTCTCCAGCTCCACAGTTTTATTTGTTTGACCATTAGAGCGAAAACTAAAACATATTCAATTAGGAAGGGTAAACTGTCACACTCATGAACATGGAATAGTAGACTTGATAGAGTATTAAAGTAATGGTGGATTAAAATATCTGCTCTGAAATGTCATAAACCACATGGCTTCTCCATTAAACTTCATAAGTGCACATGGAAAGTAGCAAGTAGGACATATAATGCATTTACAGTGAGCTATTAGAGATCCCATAGTGTGAAATAGATATAATATCTCACCATTTAGAACAATGGACTGAAAAAAGCAAGGTAAAAAAAAATCACTTTCCTAAAAATGGTGAACCTGAATATTTTCCTGTGTTATTGTATGAACATAACTCATAAACATCCAGTGCTGTTTTTGTTGCAGTTCTCAATTATTATTTTCACTCCATTTAACCCTTCAAGTAATTTATCATCATGTATCATTGCATTATCTCCTCCATTTCTCTCTCTCTCTCTCTCTCTCTCTCTCTCTCTCTCTCTCTCTCTCTCTCTCTCTCTCTCTCCCTCTCTCTTTCTCTCTCTCTCTCTCTTTTAGTAAAATTAAGGTATTTTCCTATCTATTTTTTTGCGGATCATGAACTTTAATCATCATGCTGAAATTACACTTGAGAGTTATCACACCAAAAACAGAGAAATTTTGAGGAAAAGGTGACTTTTTCAGTTAAATCCATCATCCACTGTCATTCATCCAACTCCATGGGTTTTACTGGTGAATCAATGTTGTAGAACATGACTATGTTTCCATGGTAACTCCAGAGCCTCTAATGTCCAAATGAGTCATATCTGATGACCATGAAAAGATAATGAAGTTTTTTTAATTATTATTAATTATTGACATGTATTGATAGGTTTAGTTGATAAACAGGTATTAATTAGTCTAGAACAGTAGATGCATTTGGTCACTGGTGTATATTTGGGTTTTTATATGTTAATGAAATATTGTCCTTATTAATATTATAAGGATTGTTTTGTCAGATTTGACAAAATATGTCCAAAACCATACAAATTAGGACTGTCAAATGATTAAAAATTATAATCAGATTAATTACTGGGTTGCTTTGGATTACTTTCGATTCATCACGTTGAAAACGCTTTATGTTGGTTGACTGTTCTGTCTCTAAATACAGCAAAATCTGTTAAGAAATGCAAGAAATGTGGTTTACCCATATCACTAAGACACTAGGTTAGTGTAAAAGCAAATGGTTGTTTGGTTACTATTTTCTGTTTATCATTCTGTGATTGGAGTCCTATATACTAAAATGTATTATTATAGTAATGTAAACGTGGGTTTTCATGGTTTCTATTTAATTTACAAAAATCCCAAATAAGGTTGATTGATATTGATAAATGTGTTTTGGGTGATGTGAGATTAATTAGCTTTATTGTATTGTGTTATGGAAAGTGATAGATTTAAGAGATTTTATGATATCTTTTTGATTTTTGTTTTACTTCCGTGTCACTGTGCCTGTCATTGGTCAATGTATGTCGTCACTCACCATGGGGACGAATGATAAACGAATATGGTGAAGGGGCGGGGCAGAGAGCACGAAAAGGAAGAAGGAAGAAGAGAAAGAGGCGCGGAGAATTACGGTGGACATTTTAATGCAAGCGACACCGTTGTTTCCAGACTTGTGTGTGAGGTTAGTGGAGAGAGACTTTACGTTCAAGTGTGAAGAGACTGCGGGAGTTTCATTTCCTGAAGGCAGACGGAGCGGAGATCCAAAGAGCGGAGTTAGCTAGAAACGAGGCGCTATAGCTAAGCTAGCTGCACGGTGTCGCCGTTAGCCGTACGGGACCTTGATATTTCAGCGCGCGCAATATTTTTAAGAACTATTTCAACGTACTCAATGTTTTGTGAGGACTATTTCAACGCACTCAATGTTTGATGAGACCAACAATACCCAAAGATTTCCCTATTTCGATCCGGAGCCGAGCAACATTCATTTCTGAACTCAAGACTCGTGAGTTAACGATTAACATTGACTGTGTGTGTGTGTGTGTGTGTGGGCTCCACCCTTGTTAAAATTAGGAACACAGTTCATGCGTATGTTTACAATATTTTCATGCCGTTCTGTGGTAATGTATTAAAACAGACCAAAGTTATGCTTACATATCTCCCTGCTCAAGTGGTTACAGGATCATATTAGATTAAACGAACCCTAGCCTCTATTTAAACTTGCTGCTAATTTCCTGTGCAAGGTAAACGGTGAGGGTGCTACAATGCTAAGGTCAAAGTCACACTAAAGGTCAACAGCTAAAAAACTTAAGTGGTAATATCTCAGGATTCAAACAAGATAGAATCTCATGTTTTTTTTTTCATTTACATCGTGTACACCTTCGAACATCAGATGGGTCAACACCTATGACTCCATCATGTAACCTCTTGACATCATGTGTTGCCATATCAAGCCTGGTAGTGGCCATATTTGTTTTCTCCATTTTGAGGCATTATGGAACATTTTTGAGTCCGGCATACAGAAGATTTTAATTCAACACCCTTCAAAACCCCTAAAAACATTGTATGCCAAAAATTAACATGAAATGCCTTCAAGGGTAATCCTGTTGAAAACTGACCCTGGCTAAAATATAAGGTTAGCTGATGAAGGTATGTAAATTGAAACAATATATGGTTGTTGTAGATACGGTGGTGTGAAAAGGCAAAATGTCTACTCTGAAATGTCATAAACGACAAGACTTCTCCATTAAGTGCACACAGAAAATAGCATATAATGAGTAGACGAGGCGCTATTAAATGTCTCATAGTCTGTAAAGGACATGATATTTCACCATATAGAACAACAGGCTGCAAAGAAAATGATAGAAATGATTCTGATAGCAACAACAATTCTGACCCTGATCCTTAATGTCTAGAGTCAGTGGCATGTTGTCCAGCTCACTGTTGAGTGCCACTTCAGACCGTATTGCTGAAGGCAAAACCTCTCCAGTTATAGATCCGCTGCTGTCATCCATTTCATCTCTATTATAACTGTTTGTTCCTTCCCTGTCACCTTATCAGCCTTCACATGATTCTGCCAAGTACACCAGTGTTTATGTCAGGCAGGCTTTACAAGTATAAAGGGAGGATCAGCTTTCCAAAGGTAACAGCCTTACAGAGGATGAAATACATTCAAGGCATTTAATCAAACTGGACCAAATACACTCAATATTTAAAAAAAAAAAAAGAGACAAGGTTGTGAAGTGGATATGATCAATTATACAGTCTGCAAATGTGTGTCATCACAAAACACACTAAGTCAGTTTTTTCTGGGATTCATTTAATTTCACAAGTGCTCTGATGATCTGGTAAAATCATAGCTTTCATAAAAAACATGGGTGAATAAAAGGTTTAGATCGACATATGATGAGCTTATGTAAAATAAAATATCGATTTTTCCTGACAGACAGTTGTAAGTGTACTCAAAAACAGATATAGATAGATAAATAGATAGACTTTAATTTTGTGAAAGTGTGCCTTTATATATGGATTAATTCTGGTAGTGCCTTCAAATTTTGACTTGTATCGCATAATTGTGGCTTTTTATCGGATAATTTCTAGCGGGACTGAAGTTGTAGCGGCGTGTAGCACATTGTGTTGGTGTCTAATTCCCTATTTGCATGAGATAGGTATTACCTATGGACCAATGATTGTTCGGAATAATTACGGAGAATATCTGAGTTCTTAGTCTTGTGCAAATGTGCCACAATACTATGGCACATTCACCTAACCCTCACCCTTATCAATATTCACACCGTTTCTCAATCCTGTGGATATTTGTTAATCTACTGTGATCTGTAAATTGTGATGCACATGTAGAAATGATAAACTAAAGCATAATATTGTCAACATTGTGCTTATTTTTCTCGACAATTTACAGGTTGTTCATATTTGCTCCGATGTTCAAGTACAGTTTGTAGATGTAAACATTTTTATTGTGGAAATCTGTTTGTTTTTCAACTCAGAAAGACACAGAAAACTTTGGTGTTGACTTTTTTCATACACTTTTATCCAATTATTTAAAGCATTTTACTGGTGCGGCCCAATTTACATCATATTAGGTTGTACTAAAATGAGTTTGCCCCCTCTCCACATATACTGTACGTCCAAACTACTGTATGAAGGTTAACTAGACACATATGGCTGCAAAGACATTCACATCGACACTACTCGCACGTGACTGGAGTCAGATGTGTACAAAATATAAAAACTTAGGTTAAAAAAAAATGTGATAAGTGAGTCATTACACAGTAAGAGGAGACAGCTGGATGGATATAAATAGAAACACACCTGCTAATGTGAACAGAAATGTAACTGAAAACCATTGCACATTTCTTTCCTTTTGGTTGAATTATCAGGTCCAGGGGGAATTGCCAGCTTTTACATCGAACCATATCAACTTTCCCTTAGCCTCTTACAGCTGTTGAATCAGACTATAGCACACAACATATAATAACAATAAATTAACCTGTGAGTCGCATCTATGTGCAATTATGGCTTTAAGATGTGTCATTAATTAGAAATTACAGATGGAACGAAGTGAACAATTGAAAGGCTGCCATCGTTGTCACACTGTTTTTAACACATAACATGAGTAACACTAGGACACTAGGACGCCAAGTGGTTGGTGTATTACAAGAAGGTAGACATGGTGAAATGTAGTTATTCTTGGTGCCCACACTGACATAGACTGCCACTGTCTGGGTGCACGGTGAGTCACAAAAACACCTAACTTTCTCAGGTGAGGACATGGCCAAGTGTGAGTCAATAGTGTACCAATGACAATAAGAAGACACTTTTAGTCTCCTAGAAGATAATGCTAGATAGTACACTGAACGAAGGAAAACATGGAATCAACTTAAAAATTCTTCAATTTTGACTTTTTAATCTCATGATTTTGACTTGTTTTATATAAAAAATATCTAGTTGAGTGAACCAAATTGAATTGCAAAGGATTAGGGTTATTTTAATTTAATTCACTCAACTAGATGTTTTTATGTGTGGCCTATTGAAGAAGAATTTTTAAGTTGATTTAATGTTTTACTTTTTTCAGTGTAGATCCATAAATAGTTTCTTTCAGGGGTGTTGAACTCATTTGAGTTCAGTTCCACATTCAGCTCAATATGATCTGAAAAGGACCAGACCAATAAAATAACAGTGAAAACAGTAAAATTACATTATAACAATGTTTACATCTATGTTTCCTTCAAAATGTGAGTAACGTCTGAAGAAAAACAAGTGCAATTTGAGCCATTTTCTGCCTCAGTTTGTCATTTGCACATATGCAGAACAACTTACATTTCAATTCCAAACACACAAAACATTTAGTAACAGGCAGAACATTTGTAAAATTACACTTCTTTTCAAATATTTCAAGTGGTTCATATTTGTTGAGGTATTTATTCAGATTGTTGTAAAAGGATGGTTTGCTAATATAAAGATTTAAGATATCTAAATCTGCCAATGGAAAAAGTGAAAAATGTCTTAAAATAAAATTGTCAAGATCTTATATTTGACTAAAAGTTACTCTTTACATTATGTACTTATTATGTTTTATTTTAAGTGTGAAGAGATATTTGGCATCGAAATAAGAAAATACACTTGGTCAGATTTAGATTTTTTCTACAGTAAAGGATCCTCCAGGGGCTAAAAACACAGGACAAGCACTCTGGAACATACATGACCATTATACTGTATTTTCAATTCACTTCTGTATTGCATGAAAAGCCATTTTTTTAGGAAGACAGTATGTATGTGTGAAAGGTTTAATTATAAATTTTTTTTTTATGTTTTTGAAACCTTCTGTAGCTTTAAATCCATAAGGGTTTGCTACATATAGTACATTTATACACACTATGTTGAATAAAACACATATATCACCACTGACCTAAAAATAATGTGGCAATTTCTTCTTGAATTCTTTTGTACGTTTGCAGTAGATCATCTGCCTGAAGGAAACAGTGCAAATGCTTTTCAGAAAAAACAAAACAGAAAACTCCTCCTTATTCTTCAGTGCATGTTTGAAAAAAAAAAAAAAAAGATTCATTGGTTTAAGTGACATTAACCAGAGATGGAAAGTAACTAAGTAAAAGTACTTCATTACTGTACTTAAGTAAAAGAAAATTAGGTATCTGTACTCTTGTTGAGTATTTCTTTTTCTGGAAACTTTTTATTTTACTCCCTACATTTTTGCATAAATATCTGTACTTTATACTCTTTACATTCTCAGAATAGACTCATTACTTTTTTCAAAATAAACAGATGTGCCAGTATGAAAAATAAGTCACTTCAGTGGGAAAAGGAGGAAAGAAACTGACTATATATATTATAAATCTATAAATATTATCTAACAATTTTGACTTTTTCTCTTAAAATTGTGCATTTTTATGTAATTTTTCTAACTTTTTTTAAATCTCACGATGACTGTTTTTTAAAAAAAAATCTCAATTGTGACTTTTTTTAAAAATTTTTAAATTTTTTTTATTTTCCTAAATGTCCCGCCTATACTCACAAAACAGTTGTGACCTATTTGGATGTCCTGACCTTTCATTGTTACCAAGGAAACACCATTGTCTTCTACAACATTGATTCACCAATAAAACCCATAGTGTTTGATAAATAACAATGAATAGAGATACTTGGTTTATGTTCAGTTTATATATTTTGCTGAAAAATGTAACTTTTTTTTGGTAAATTTTGTGTGTGTTTTTTTTTTTTTAATATAACCCACTATTTTAATCTGAAATGTAATCAACATTTACTTGATTAGTGAATTAAGTATGGGTAAAAAAAACATGATTTTCACTTCAAAATGCCAAATATAATGATATAATAACAACAAAAACAATAAACTGTCATAAAGCAGTGAAGCACACTAAACACAACTAAACATAACATTAAAGTCACTTTTTCTTCAGTTTTCTCTGAACACTCAATGATAATTTGTGATTTTTATGAACATCTACATGATCAGAGTACATGAAATATAAGAAAATGCCTAATTTTAATTTAACAATGCTAAAGACTAAGCATAATATGATACTAAATGAGGATAAATCACTTTAGGAAGGTTAAATGTAAAGTAAAATGAATATAAGAACTGTCATAAAAGTAGCACTGGGTCTTTATGGGTTAAATCTTCAATCTGTGTGTTGATTAAAGTTCTAACCAGTGTCATCGGTCGTCTTACATGCACTCTATATAAGTGGTTGAAATGACAAACCTCTGTGTAACGCATCACAACTACACAGATGCAGAGATGTGCCTTAAGCAATTCCAGATTATTTCCGTCTCCACTTGCCATATAAAATGTGTAAATTGATGTTTGTGATCTATATTTCTAAAGGTGCAAGTGTTCTATATTCTGAATTGCATATCATTTTAGTTACAGTATGTGTTGATAAAATGCCCATGTTTGTGATATTTTCAGACATTTTAGTCATTCTTTAGAGTCTGGGTGCTGCAAGAAAAATGGTCAAATGTTGTTGGTTTTGATCAAATAAAAATAAAAGAAAATTACATAAGAAAATGTCAGTGAAAAGCAGAGGTGGAAGTAACGAAGTAGAAGTACTTCCTACAGTGTACTTAAGTAAAGTTCAGATACCTACAAAATGTACTTGAGTATTTATTTTTCTGGCAATTTCATACTTTTACTCCCTACATTTTTGTTTAAATATCTGTATTCTTTATATTCTCTAAATAGACTTGCTACTTTTTCAAACTACACAAATATGACAGTATGAAAAATAAGTCGTAAATCAGAAATTGTGACTTACTATATTATAATTTTGACTGTTCATCTCATGATTTTGACTTTTTATTGTATAATTTTTGACTTTTTATCTCACAATTTAAAAAAAAATGTGCTCATAATTTTGACATTTAATCTCATAATTTAGATTTTTTTAAATCTCATAATAATACTTTTTTCTTTTTTTAAATCTCCCATTTATGACTTTTGAATTTATTTTTTTTTTTACTAAATGTCCTGTCCATACCCACTAAAGTGAGTATCATGACCCAATAAAACACATCATCTACACAGTAACTCAGTTTTAAAGGCTTTATTTTGGAATATTTTTGACATCTGTTTTTTTCCTGATTAAATACGCATTATTTCATCCACAGCAAAACTCCCCCAAAAAATGCAGTTTTACTTTATTTCAACTGAGAAGTTGCACTTTTTTTATTTTGACTTAAATAAATGAGTTGAATCAGTACTTCTACTTTTACCAGAGTACTTTGACCGCGTCTAGTGAAAAGTTGCAAAATGTGATTCTATGTCTATGTCTATTCTATGTTTATTGAAGAAACTAAAAATAATGAGATGACAAGCATTTGCTTCACAACTACATGAAAATGAAAACATATGAAATGATAAGTGAAGTGTTTGATCATTTTAATGTATTTATTCACATCACTGGGCAAAAATACCTCTCAGCATATTATAATTAAAGTAGTCTGATGGGAATAAGATTTCTCTTCCTAACTTGTGCTGCAGAAAACCTACCCTGTGACACAGATTTGTATCTAATCACAGGTTTTTTTCAGACCGTTTGGGGGTTAAATACATGCCTGACAGCTGTAATTATCAAATATTAATCAGATTCTGTCTGATGTGACCTGGAGGTAAGACTACAATGTGTCTCAACATGCAAAGCTTGTGGAAGTAGATTTACTTTTCCAGGAACAGCATGGAATTACATGAGCTCATCTATTTTTATAGTTAGTTCTTTGATTTGGACTGAGAGGAGAGAGTTGCAGAACGAAGATATTAGATGCTCAATTGTTTTATGTCTAAGTTTTAATCATAATATAATCTACTGCACATATATTAACCCTTTCATGCACACTGGTCACTACAGTGAATAGCTATATATATATATATATATATATATATATATATATATATTTTTTTTTTTTTTTTCATGGGTTATGCGTCATCCTTTACCCTGCAATTCAAATCATTACTGTAATGTTTCTGTTCTTGATTACTAAAAAAATTAAAAAGGTTTGGGTTATTTTTGCATATTAAAAGTGACCAAAGTAATAGCTAGTATTAGAGTATGTTAAAATGTGAGAAATCATCAGATTATCTGAATTAATTTTTTTTAAATTCACTTTATAATGATGGGTTTTAAATAAATAAATGTTTCTTTGCTTTAAAAATTAAACACATGCTTTCCAGTTGAGTCGACAAGAAAAATACGTTCATTTCAATCTCATTGTGGCCAAAATGTTATCACTTTTTGATTTCATTTTGTGATAAAGCCGCAGTATTTTTCATGTTTTCAGAAAACAGGAATCCTATCTTTTAAAAACTTGATGCGATAGAGAAAAACTGAAAATGAGTTTTGGATTCTACATCCAAAAATTAGTTGAAACAGCTGTCAGACCAAACTCAACAAAAATGATGTTCCCCAGTGTTATCTCTAAACCAATGTGTTCCCTTTCACATTAGGGAGCATAACATCTGATGAGACATGACTTTAAGCTCATGGGAGTAAAAACACGCCACATCAACCAGCTGTTCTATCATTTAAAAAAAAAAGCAACAACAAATGAACATGTTTTCAGTTCAGAAACGTACATTTGATAATAAGGCTACAAGTGTTTCAAACACACTGGAAAACTACAGCGCAGACCGCCGCGAAGTAGAGCAAGTCTGTAAAGATCATACGTATATTTAGCAAATATACCATTGACTAGAGTTTGCATGTTCTCCTCGTGTCTGCGTGGGTTTTCTCCAGTTTCCTCCCACCATCCAAACACATGCACTGATAGGTTAACTGGTTAATCTAAATTACCCATAGGTGTGAATGTGATAGTGATTGTTTGTCTATATATGTTCAGCCCTGAGATGAACTGGAGACTCATACAGGGTGTACCCCGCCTTCAGCCATTATAGCTGGATTAGGCCCCCAGTGACCCCCGTGACTAGTGAGGATAAAGTGGGTTCAGATGATGAGATGAGACGAGACCATTCACTGGACGTGAAAACATGACATCATCAAACCTAACGGTGTCATCTCCTCTGATGAAGTGAATGCAAAAAACTGTATGTTACTATCTTATCTGGATTCAGAGATATCACCACTTATGTGTTTTTAGCTGTTGACCTTTATAGTTCAAAATGTAATGGTTTCTTCCTTGTTGCATTATCAATCACCTCTGAAAGTTTCAGCAAAATCCGTCTATAACTTTTTGAGTTATCTTGCTGACAAACAAACAAATGTGAGGTAAAACATAACCTCCTTTGTGGAGGTAACAATGGATTACATGGAGTGGTGACTGTTTAGCTGAAAAAGTTCTAAAGCTTTCGGTTACAGGTAGATTTTCACTTGTAATTCACATGAAATCCTCATGTTTCAGCTCAAATAAGTTCAAATTCATCTTTTTAATACAATTTAATGTAACAGTTTTTTTGTTCTATGTCAAAATATGTCATGGTTAAACAAACATCTTAAAGCTCACTTACCAAAATGAGCACTCGTATGCTTCAGCTGACAATAAACATATTTTTTCAGATGTTATTTTACATTTCGGGCAACTAGAACATTTAAACAATGACGGATTAATGGATTTCAAACTGGTACAAATAATAAAAAAAAGAGCTAAATGACAAGGCCAAAGGAAAAGAAAAAAAGAAAAGAAAATATCTATGTATGGCTTTTGTTCTTAAACTGAGCAAATATTTCATTGGTATTTATTACTATTGTTTGAATGCTGTTCTTTTATGTGTCATGTTTTTATGTTCAGAGGGATGAATAAACACATCATGTTGACACTGATTCTTATGAATTAATGTCTTCCAGTAAACACAGATGACCTGTTGTCCAGTTCAGTGAAAGCAGAAGATAATGGGATGAAAAGACGACAGATTTTCAGGTAAAAAAAATCTGAGAAATCAGAGCTGAAATGTTCATGTCAAATACGTTCATCAAATGCTCTGTTCTGTGTTCATTAAAAAAAAGCAACGACACCGTCGGAGATGCTTTTGACAGCTGTCTTTGTTTGTCAGAGGTATAGTGGTGATGCATTCAGTATGCTTTTGTGTTAGAGGTAATCATAATAACAGGCTGTTTCCCACATGCATTTACCTGCAAATCTTTTTATTTCAATGACTAACTTTTATTTCATATCTGAGAGGCTTATCTGGCTGGAAGATGTAACTGATGTTATAAGTACAAGCAGGATATTTTTTCCCCTCTATAAGCTACTGTATATTGCTCCAGTATTGTCTTACATTGGAGACTTTGTTTGCCGCCTTTCTAAATATGAAGAAAATGAAAAGCATGATTGTGTAAGTGTGTCTTAAAAGAAAAAGAACTTCCAGTTTTAAGACAACAACAGTGCATGTCTGTAAAGTCAGTCACTAACGTGAATTTATTATCAAGAAAATGTGGAAAATGGATTTATATCAGCTCTGAAATGAGACATTTCATTATATTTGTCCAAATAAATGTACTTTTAGTTGTACCAAGCATTAAAATGATCAAGAAATTGAAGAAAACAAGGGTGAACTAATACTTTTTTAATGACTGTATTTCCATTTACTATATAGTAAAATCATGGGCCATAAAATTGAAACGATGAAATGCCTAAACTCTTCCAGGCCTGACCCGGACCACTGAATTGATAATAAATGTGACCCTCCAGCACAAAACCAGTGGTTCATTCTCACAGCAGTATTTCTAGCTATAGCGTCAAATACGTTTATATGGGTCAAAATGATTGAGTTTGAAGTTTATGCATAAAATCCAAGTAAAATGTCTCCTGAATACTTCTAACTTAGAGTTTTTGTCAAATTCCCACCATAAGGGCTTCAAATCATGCCTTTTAGGAAGGACAACAACTGACTGATAGTAATTAAGTCTTAAGACAAAGAAAAATCGACTAACACTGCTTTCCTTCGCGCTCTCGTTAGGTATTTCACGGTCTCGTTGGAAAGATCGGGATTCCCTCTAGACAACTACATAATTATATATTTGAACCAATGGGAGGCCTCAAAACAAAGCCTTCTCAAGAAAACAATATCGGGCCATGTTGAAAAACAGCCTGTGATTGGTTAAATTAGTGTCACGCAAGCATTTTTAATAAGCTTTCAGATAAATATAAAATCTTAATTTCTGAAATTTGACTCAAGTGACTGATTTGTGCTGGAGGGTCACTATAAGTAAGGTATTTGTCATAACAGTAGTTACAACAGAATATGTTAATAGCTGCATTTTTAACTAGATTTATCACAGGGTTCCTATGGGTTAAGTTCAATTAATCACAATTCAATACCATTTGTTTTTAACCTAATTTTAAAATTGAATTCTGCATTTTATTTTTCATGAGCAAACTGATTCAAGAAAGAACTGCACTTAAAGGTTATTTTTTTCCCCTCTATAAGCTACTGTATATTGCTCCAGTATTGTCTTACATTGGAGACCTTGTTTGCTGCCTTTCTAAATATGAAGAAAATGAAAAACACCATTGTGTAAGTGTGTCTTAAAAGAAAAAAGAACTTCCAGTTTTAAGACGACAACAGTAGTGCATGTCTGTGAAGTCAGAGACGTGTATTTTCTGATTCTCTTCTTGTTAAAGATATGTCAAGACTTGAGTGGCTTGAAAAAAATAATCATGTCACATGTTCTTTAGACTTAAAACGAGCCACCTACAATGACTGCAAGTATCACAGGATGCAAACATTTTACATAAGATGCATTGAAAATGGCTATTGTTTCTTTCACTAATTCAGTCCGTCTGTGAATATTTGAGAGGATTCTCTCAGGCTTAGCACAGGAATCTCTAATCCGCCTTAAATCAGTTACACCATATTGGCTGCCTGGCTTTGGCAGTGCAGTTTACTGTGCCTTGCCAAGACAAAGTAAAAAACTAGAGCGACGACTGAATACGGATGCTAGGATGGAAGCAGGGAAATTAGCTTTTCTTTGGGGCTCTTTTTGTGGCTCTATAAACATGGGGGTGTACATTTTCCACAGTATGATGCAGAATTTCAGCAGATCTTTTTCTTTAACAATGTAGTTAAGGTCGGTGAAAGTATTGGTTTTCTTCGATAGCGTTTTTTTTTTTTTTTTTTTTTGGCTTTTCTATTTTTTTCCCCTTTAACCAGACCTAAAACCAAGCACTAAAACCTGGAGGAACATAGACTATTATATTGCTGCTCCTATCAAACAACAGTGTTCTGACCTCAGCACATTTACACTAAAAGCCTTTTTAAAAACATTTATTTAAAGGAGTTATTCCATGGTTACTTCATTAATAATACTGTGTTCTCCATAGTTATTGAATACATTCTATGTTTGTTCTATTAAAAAAAAAACGTCAGGATTGCTTTGTTTCCAGCTGTTTTTGGAGGGTACAAAAACTTTACTGGTACTTCCTCATACATGTCCATGATGCCGTAATGATGCATCTCTGATTGGCTCAGAATGTGTGAAGGAACCCCCCCCCCCCCCACATCCCCTCTGACTCTGTGTGTGTTTACCATCCCACAGTAGCATCCAACTAGGTTTCATGTCGTTGCTTGTTTTGAAAACGTGCAGGGGAAAAAAACAAACTTTTATTTCCACAGAGAGCCAGTTTGATCCAACTTTTTTTTTTTTTTTTGAAGTTTGTGCAGCAGCTACTATGGCGCTGTCTTCTCTTGTAGATGCTAACACTACTTCAGATTTGCTGCAATGGGGGGATGGGTTTAACCCCACGTGGGTGACACTAAAGTCCTTGTGATGTGTTGTGGACAGACTTTTTCTGAGTGGCTTGTTTTTCTGTGTTGTTTATTTAGTTGTATTCAAACTGAAGACATTGTACTCGTAACTTTTCATATCGTAAAATGTAATTTGTGATGTTGTACCTTTTCCTTAAACCGAGAGAATGATGAACAGAGAGACAAATTCAAACATAAAAATTAAGCAAAAGCAATATCCCAAGCCTCCCCTTCAGAATGGTGGGTGGGTGGGTGGGTGGGGGTACATTTGTTTTCTGCAAATTGTGCTGCAGGAGTTCTTGGCCCACTGCAAATGGAAGCAATACTGTGTACATTTAATGATCAATACAGGGTGAAAGGTGAGTATTTATAGTTTTTCATTTTGCTAGTGAGGCTAAATGTTCAAATCTAATGTATTGGATTTCATAATTATACCCTTTTAATGAATCTAACCAAACTACACCGAATCAATATCTGTAAAAAATGATGCTCCATACTCAATAATCAGTTGGATATTATGATCACTCTACTTTAGCTGAGTCTAGTTTTCATCCAACTCCAGTCCTGTTGTATTTCTTCTATAGAACACTTGACCTTCTATTACATAACTTATTCGACATCATACAGAACTTGGCGTATTTGAATGTGCTAGTACTTTGCAGTGAATGGCACTATAGCACTGAATGTACATGACTCTAATCTCCAAGGTTCTCCTGACTGTGACTTGTTTAATCTTGGCGCAGCATGTATGATACACGTTGAGACGTAAGCAGCTTTTATTTACCATATTTACAGTCAAGGAAAAAAAAACGTATTAGAAAAGTCATCAAAAATAATGGTTATACAAGCGGGTACTAACTCCTGTGTGTATGTTGTGACTTAAAGTGGCATAAAACATGGAATTAATAAAAGCAGTGTGTTTTTTTGGACGGAGATATTTATGTAAAAACTAAATTGATTTCGCTTATTATCAAGAAAATCAGCCCTGTAATGAGATATTTTGTGTTATCATTATATTTGTCCAAACAAATGTACCTTTAGTTGTATCAAGCATTAAAATGAACAAGGAAACAACTATGGACTAATACTTTTTTAGTGACTGTATATCCATTTACAGTTACAACAGAATATGTTAATAACTGCTGTCAAATGATTAACATTTTTTACCAGATTAATCACAGGGTTCCTATGGCTTAATTTGAATTAATCACAATTCAATACTAGTTGTTTTTAATCGAAGAAAAAAGAAATCTAATTTTAAAATTGACCATTTTAAAATTGATATTTGATGGCGGTATCAGCAAATCAATCATTGTAAAGATGATCAGTACAATCATTGGCCGGAGTTTTCCTCTGGTTTCACCCTCTAGACTGGACTAGAACTTTTTTGTTTGTTTGTTTTTTTTTTTTTTTTGCAAACTTTCTATTTCAGTGCATGCTATGGGATAGTGAAGAGGTTTTCAAGAAATGTGGTAAAAAAAAAAAAAAATCCAAAAAAGAGCCACCTTTTTAATGTTTTTGTTGCAAGCTAAGTAACGCATGCAAGCAGACTCCCTGACGAATGTACATTTTGTGTTAGTGTAGTATTATAAACTGGAAGCATTATGATGGGAAAAGGAAAACTCCATTCTGCAGTGTGGATGACACCTTTTTGCTGGTCAATTGTTCTGTTCTGTTTCATGATATTTAGCACCTTCCATCTTTCCATCTGCACATTTCCATATGTACAATGCTAACTACTTAGACAAACTGCCTGAAATGCGTCGGCAAAGATGTCCAGAGTCATTCTCTGCTGCAGATAATAAATTAAGTTAATCAGATTAATGGTGATGATGGATTAATCCACTGTAATGCTTTCATTTTGACAGCCCGAGTTAATAAAACTACAGGAGATTTAAAGGAGCTATATGTAGTACTGATATTCACAGCTTTCCACAACAGACAAAACTTTTACCCGAACAACCCCCGACATCGCAAGTGACCCCACCCACCAACCCGTCTCACAGCTTCTTCAGTCTGCTGCCATCAGGGACGAGTCTGTGCAGCCCAGATCAGCTGACTGAAGGACGGCTTCATCCAGCGCACGGTCTCCGGCCCTCCCTCCTTGCCCTGCCCCCACTTCTACCCCTAACATACTCAAACCCTGGACTCTACCCCTCCCCTTCAAGATAGACGGACTAAACTAAATAATTAAAAAATAATGTATAAATGTTTTAAAAAGTAACCATCGTTTTTTAGGAAATAAATAGAAAACAAAATAAATATTTGTAAAATATAAAAAAACGGAATAAATTAAATTATATTATTAAAATAAATAAATAAATGCTTTGGGTCACCAGTGGCTCTTTGAGTCTTAAATAAATATAGATAAAGTTGACTTTTTGATTTTGAAAGTTGTGCACCACCACACACCCATGACTACCAGAACCACTATGTATCAGTCACTGACAATTGGGTAAAGCTAATTGTTTAACAACACACATCTGTACTGTATGGTATTTTAATTATACATTATTCATGTTTTCCCTGTCAAATTAAAAAAAAAAAAAATACAAGAACCTCACAACCAATTTTGACAACCATTCAACATAACACCGCTGACTGTCTGATAATCAACATTAGCGGATAGTATACATTATAGGTCTGTTAGCTTTGCAAATCAACTCCATTTTCTGTAGCACTTTACTCTAAACTGACCTTCGCAAAGATTAAAAAATAAAAATGTGATAACTTTCTACCTCCATAAGCTGCAAAACCAAACTCACCCATGTAGAAGAAAAACAGCCTTTTCAGCATCAAACGCTATTCTTTTCATTTAGAGCTGTGTCCAGTCGTGAAAAGAACAACAATGCTTCGAGCTTTTATCAAATTTTATTTAATTTTGACTCTAAACATTGTTTCGTAATGGTTCTTATCACATCTGGTTACTATTTTGATGCTTTAGTCAAATCTCTGTGACTCACCACTCCCTCTAGTGGTTATATAAATCCATCGGACGATCACTTTAAAGTGCATATCTTCAAAATCCAACACATTAGCATGTTTGAAAAACTTCAGGACCATTAATTTCCAACACTAATTGTCCTTTCAGATAATGTGGGAATATTTTTAAATAGAAACACTGAGTTTTTGTGAGTACCTGGTGTCTATGAGGTCATAGTCTCTGCAGTGAGATTTTCATCATGGGTCTTCCTAGATGTTATTTCCTGCTCTGCAGAGCTGTTCATTGTGTTCTATGGTTCTGGGTTTTTAATCCGCCAATCATTTGATAGCAGGGCTTTATGTGAGCAAATGACTAACAGGATTTTTATTTTCATTAGGGTTATTTTTAGCGTTCCTGTAAAATGTCAAATGCAAATTAGATTCAAAATTTCTGCTTTACTTAGATTCTGGACATATTTAATTAGGGAGTGATGAGTACATAATTGTTTCTCAGTCTGAGACCACACAATTTCTTACTCACTGCTTGTGCTGTTTGAGGGTAAGAGTCACTTTAAGGTCAGTCTTCCTGGATTCACACCTCGTCAGAGTTCAGAGAAAAGGTCAATCAGAGGGAATCCTTACTAATGCACAGGTGAAAACGGAACATGTCGACTGGAGTAAAGTCCTGGAGCTGGAGTGGGAGGTGTTTATTTGAAGATTTTAGGTGAGAAATTTGGGTAAAGCAAAAAAAAAAAGACAAAGTTGTGGATAGGTGATGATCCAGGAACCAGAAAAGCAATTGAATCATACTTTTCTACTAACAGTATCAGCTGGATTTGCTTTAACATGTTCTTCCCACTTACTACCATGTACTATCCACATACAGTAGTATCACAGGTATCGCCAACAACACAAAAATGACACTAAGTAATATAAATGGTAAATGGACTGCATTTATATAGCTCTTTTCCACCTTCATGGTGTTCAAAGCGCTTTACATTAATAATAATAATTGGTTAGATTTCTATATTGCTTTTCAAGGCACCCAAAGTGCCTTACATTAGTGATCTATTATTCATTCACTCTCACATGCTCCCTCTGGTGGTGATAAACTACATATGTAATCACAGTTGCCCTGGGGCAGACTGACAGAAGCTTGGCAGCCATTTCGTGCCCACGACCCCTCTGACCACCACCCAACATTCATACACCAGTGTGAGTGACACTGGAGGCAAGGAGGGTGAAGTGTGTTTTGCCCAACAGATATATATATGACTAGGACAAAGCGTGAATCGAACCACCAACCCTTTGGTTAATGGACGACCCACTCTACCAACTGAACCACAGCTGTCCCGTGCATCATAAAATGATGCAGATCACTGATCAGTCCAAAATTGTTGCTACATCAATATGCATGCATCATTATCATGAAGCTGGTGGGAAATATCTTTATAACCTGAACATACAAGGTTATATTACTCATATACTCGACTCATTCATTTCTTGCATTTGTTTATTCGAACAGGTAAAAACAAAATAAGTGAAACATACAAGGTGTTTAGGCAGAAATTAAAGTGAGAACTCTTTAGCATCCTAGATAATACCTTATCTACTTTACCTTACCTTGTTCGAAAGGGTGTAGGATGAAATTAATAAAATGTATCTAGTCCTATAATAGTCCCTGTGAAATGGAAAAAGCAAAAAAAAATGTATTGTTATTTTTGTAGTGACCAACAAATGGTTAAAAACAGCACAGTTGATTAAACCGCTGTACACAGACATAAAAACAAGTAAAACGTCAGAATCTGAATTACTTTATTAGCCATTTGCAGAGAAGCTGCATTGGAAATGGGTCACAAGAGCTGAGCAAAATATAAACAAAAGACAGTAAAGAAGGTTAAAAAAACCCATTAAGAATAAGAGTCATAAAAAAATAGATGCATCGGCAAATGGAACAATTCACTTGTACAAATTGCTTGTAAATAAAGAATCATCCCGAAATGAAATTTAATGGCTTCATGTAGCCAGATTTAGCAAGTAAATCATTTATGCTTTGTTGCTATGGTTACCAGTTGTAATGGGAATGTGCAGTACCTGGAGTACAAATGTAACACTGGTACCAAACAAAACCAAGTCTAGTCAAGTTAAGGCAAGTTGAGTAGATACCCTTAGGAGAAAAGTGGTATAAGTGAGTGGAACTGTTGAGTTGGATGTTGGTATCTGCCTTAAGGCCTATTCTCATGGGACAAGTATAACCCCAGGACCTCTGGTGATTTGGAAATAAAGCCCCCAGATCCATGTTTCATATAGCACTTTCACACAGAATAAGGGTAAGTCTGTTTTTCACTTGAATTTACTGAAAAGATCGACTGGTTCTGATGTCAAGGGCAGGTTCACTAGATAAATAACTGATGACAAATGACAGTTGAAAGCCATAGAAATGTTCGTTATACTGTATCTGTTAAGCTTGTCATCCATCTTATCATCTTTTCAGATGTTGTGAGACTCCTGCATTTCTACCTAAAACTCTTTTAAAAATTTGATTCATCATCACCAGTGCACCCTCCATCATTCACCACTGGCAATATGATAGATGGATGGATAGATGCGCAGAGGGAACTGGAAAAAGTTGCATATCCCACCAGCTTACAGATGTTTGACTTTGCACAGGACTGATACTATCACACAACCTCTGTGTTTATGTTTGTGGTGGAATTTTTTTACTTTACAAACCAGAGACATGACAGATATGCAGGGTATTATAATCCCAGATGCCCTCACCTAATGGTACAAATTACCAGAGGTTTATGGGTAATCCTAGTTCTGTGGAAATAGGGTTTAAGAAAAACGGCCAAAAAGAAAGAAAGGAGTACAGCCCTTGAAACAATGGTGTCAAAAATACAGCCCGTGGGCCCAAATTAGGCCACCAAAGAGTCTGATCCGACCCATGGTATGAAATTACAAAGTGACAAAAAAGCTAATTATGATTAAATAGATCTAATGAATCAATCAGAATTGAAATCCGTTAAGAAATGTGGGAGAAGTGATTTTAGTGAATTGTGGATGACAATGAGGATGAGCTAATAATAAAAAAAAACATGAGCGAACCAACACTTTTGTAATTTTTTTTTGATTCATCGTATTAAAATATCTAATCACATGTAATGTCTGACGCAGATACTTTCTAAAAAATGATAGAGCAGTGTAGTTTATATTATAGAACATAGAATAGGGTCATCCAACGATCGAAGGCTCGGCGGTTCGCATCCCAACTCTGGCTGTCCACGTGTCAAAGTGTCCTTGGGCAAAGACACTGAAACCTGACTTGGGCTCCCAGTAGGACTGACGGACTGACCTTAGAAACCTACGAGTATATGACTGTGTGTGTGTGTGTGTGTGTGTGTGTGTGTGTGTGTGTGTGTGTGTGTGAATGGGTGAATGTGAGGCTAATGTAAAGCACTTTGAGGACCATGAAGGTGGAAAAGAACTATATAAATGCAGTCCATTTACTGTGTCAGTTCAATGACTTGAAAGCTGTGCTTTGAATTGTACACTCTGAACATTGTTACAGTGAATGATTTAAATCAATGTTTGATTTTACCAGCCCCCCGTCGAAAATAAAAGGCTACTTTCACCAGGAAATGACCTCCACATCGCAGACCAACACTATACTGTAGTTAAATTGGTACTTTTCAGACCGTAAAAAGTTACCAGTCTAGGCATATAACGAGGGCACTGACTGAGTCTATTGTAATGGAAAAACTGATATTTCATGCCACAGTACTTTGTCAGTAGTTACTTTGATGAAACACTGTTTTTTTCTTTATGTGCGAGTACAAAAAACTATTGCTCTCTGATTTAAAAAACAAAACAAAAAAAACCCACTACTGAATATTGCGTAATGTTTACCTGCATGAAGGAGGTTATGTTTTTAAGTTTATCCTTCTTTCCTTTTTGATCATACAATGTTCAAACTTGCACATACTTGAGGATAGATTCTGTTATCTTGTTTATATCTTATTTTCTCTGGTTTTGTTTTTATTTGTTCTTTGCATGTTCCAAATAAATAAAAAAATAAATGAATACCAGCAAAAGTAAAAGTCTGAACTCGGTACTGGGAATTTTAGTTAGGAGAAACTAGAGACGATTGAGATGTTTGGGGTTTACATTTAATATGCTCTCACAGCGGTGACCAGCGTGTATATTACTGAAAAATAAAACACAATAAAAAGGCGCTCGGCACAAAACTGTGAAGTGATATTTTATGCAAAGACGGTTGTGTGGGAGACGGTTTTAAATGTTGTTTGACACACTGGCATTTTATGTGAATCAGGCTTAAATCAGCTCATGTCCTTGTGAATAATAAGCAGAAGTTTAGACTGTACAGGTCTGACAGCACGGAAGTAATGTTTCAAATACGTAAAGCTGCTGCGGATAAAGTGCGGTGTGTGTGTGTGTGTGTGTGTGTGTGTGTGCTTGTGATTGTGGCGATGGTGATTTGGTCTAATTCAAGGAATCGCTGAGAATGTGTTAGTGACTTTAATATTTTCTTGAAGGGATTTAGGACCTTGTAAAGAGAGAGTGGGACATCAACACAAAGACTGATTTTATGTCACATATACTGGCAGTTGGGCTCGCTTTGATGTTACTCATCTGCTGAAAGTACAGAAAAGGCAGCAGTGAAGATTCTGATGACGACTGCAACCGAGAGAGCGCTAGCGTGGAAATCATGTCACTGATAGGCACGTTTGGGGGGAGGAGGAGGAGGAGTATATTCAAAGGGCTTTCCATAAGGGGCTGCATGAAGGCTTGTTCCGGCCCTGTGACTGGATGTTTACGTTGACAGCGTTGGACTGTGATACCGAGACTTTCATCACATCGCCGCTCTGTCAGTCTGTCACTCAATATCCTGAAATCCTGCACGGACTTGGGTTTAGTTTTTTTTTTTTTTCCTCCTTTTAAAAATCACTGACAGACTCCTTCTGTTGCGCAGCTTCAAGTGGTGACGCGCACACAGCAAATAAATATGTGCATGTAATCAACATACACCCAACATATGTAGACTTACATATATATATATATATATATATATATATTTATATATATATATATATATATATATATATATATATATATATTTATATATATATATATATATTGCACACTAGTCATCTCCTCAGCTTAGCCAGTGACAAGTGGGTCTGCCAGCCTCTATCAGCCTGAGTGTGTGTGTGTGTGTGTGTGTGTGTGTGTGTGTGTGTGTGTGTGTGTGTGTGTGTGATGTGTATTTTTTGGGCCTCAGTGTGCTTTTGCAACTGTCAGTGGAGCTTGCTGAGCACAGCTAATCACTGTGTGGAGCATCTTGGAGTTCTGTGATGTACTGTGAGATTCCCAACACACACAGACACACACATAAGGAGTCCCGGGGAGCTGTGTTGCCTGAGGCCACAAGAGAAGAAGAAGAAAGTCCTTTTGTGTTGTGCTTTAAGCTCGCATCTGTGTTTCTCCTGAGAGGAAACGGTTTAAATACAGGAGTGGTTTGGCACAAATGTGTGAATTAGGATTCATTTGTCTTAGATTTTCCAGTTATTTTTATTATTTCAGTGTGTGTGGGTGTGTGTGTTGACTCTTTTTCTGAATTTTTATGTTAAACATTACCAAGTGATTGATTGTACTATTATACTTTCCTTTTTTCAATTTAGTTTTTTAGTTGAAATTATGTAATAACAAAGCCTTCCCCTTGTACATGTTTCATTTCTTAATGGACTACTCCCTCTCAAAACATGAGACTATTGTCATTTTCTGTGTTAGGTAAGTTACAAAAATAATAATTACAATTACTAGTTACTTCCCCCCAAAAGTATTTGCATTACTAACTGCGTTACTCCACTAGCGAAGTATTTTTGCGTTTTTTTTTTTTGTTGTTTTTTTTTTTGCTTAAAAATGTCAGTTAAACAGGGTATCCATCCTTGTTCTGTGATGTTACTTTGGATGTGATTTAAGGGGGGAGTGGGGCAATGAATTCTGGGAATGTGATTTAGCATGGAAAATTTGTACTGTATTTTAGTTGTTGCATGTGGCTCTGTGACTAAGTGGTGGCTTTGACTACCAGCACTAGTTTGCCCTAGTAGCAGCACTCGCTGTAAA